>JWHW01016551.1:101887-113717 GCA_000931545.1 Papilio glaucus | reverse complement strand
GGGGGGCACGGTCGGGTCGGAAACGAACTGCGACCTGGGCATGGTCGGGTCGGTGGCAAGCTGCGACCGGGGCATGGTCAGGTCTGAGGCCAGCTACGACCTGGTGGCGGTTGACAAGGATAGCGGAGCGCGGAGGAAGTGCGAAGACGACGATAAGGCGCTGAAGAAGCACAAATGTGATAACCCTAGCAGTAATTTAACGTGTGATATAAATAGTGTAGTAAATGGTAGTGTTAGTGATAAGTCCGAGGACGAGTCCATTATAAAGCGGCCGAAGCTGCGCCGGTTCTTCCCCATCGTCGATAGAATAGAGAAGATCGTGGCCGACAGAACGCAGAAGGACACGGAGCACAGGGAGAAGGACATAGAAGAATTGAATTTAAGAGACGACGACACAGTCTTCTCGGTGCCCAAGCCTGAAGCGAAGAGACAAAAGACTTACTCGATTAACGAGGACTACGTTCTATATGAGAATTGTGATTACGGCTCGTTCGATAAATGCGACGTGGAGTCTCCGAAGGAGACATTGGACCAAGAGGGGTTCAAATTCCCCGAGCCTAAGATGGAGAACCAAGTGCCGTCCCCGACCGAGGTGGATAGATTTAGGTGGAGATTCGACTCGGCCGCCTCCATGGTGTTCCATTCCAAGACTGGTCTCCCTTTGACGTCTAGTCCCGCGCCGCTGCGAAGGGGGAATAATTGTTTTGACTTCGATGACTCCATTAATGGTGTATCCGGTATTAAAAGGTAAGGAAACATTATGGATGTACAAACCTTGATGAAGTGATTGCAGTAAAATATGATCATAAAATAATGTTGAATGTAAGATAATCTATGAAATACTTTCGATTGCAGCGCTCTGTTCCACCCGCCGGCCAGCTGCGAGGCGCCGAGCACGCCGCGCACGCCCACGCCGCCGCCCCGCAAGCCCGACAAGCCCAAACTGCGCGTCGGCTCCAGTACCGGCCTACTCGGTAACCTATCACCACATTCATTGTCTCCTGGTATTTTGGCAAAAATATGTTTTGTTAATTTAGCGGATTTCCACCCGATGTAAAAAAAAAGATTTCGTCTAGGCCACATTGGTGTTTCATGGACAAGAGAGTTAGTTACGATAGTAAAAGTGTAGTGGATTCGGTGGATATGCAGTCGTTTTGATGATGGAGTGACTGCATCGTTTCACTAGATGTGTGTTATTGATTGTTTTCAGGTAGTTTCGAGGAGTCGGCACTAAAGGGGCGGCTGGAGCCGGTGGCGACAGTGCATGGGTTCACGGNNNGCCCGCCGCACCGCCGCCTGCCTGTCACCGTTTTCTTCTACGCTCCCGGCGGCACCAACGCCCCCTACATGGTTAGTACACACTCTAATACGCACCTGGCGCACCAACGCCCCCTTTATGGTCAGTACACAGTCTCCTTTTACGCGCCCGGTGGCACCAACGCCGTCTACATGGTCAGTACATACTCTTCTTACACGCGCCCGGTGGCAACAACGCCCCCTACATGGTCAGTACATACTCTTCTTACGCGCGCCCGGTGGCAACAACGCCCCTTACGCCCGCTGACACGAAAGTCGAAAAATATGTAAAATTTTCCACATCTGCGTGCTCGCTGTACTCTTGAAAATATTCTCGAAAATTTCATTCGACGCGTTAATATATAAATTATTTGTGGTATACCAGGGTCACATAAACCTGGGCGCGAGCGGGTACCGCGTACCTCGCGCGGGAACGGTGCAGGTGTCGCTGTTCAACCCGCACGGCACGCTCGTCAAGATGTTCGTCGTGCTGTACGAGCTGACGCGCATGCCGCCGCGCGCACGCACTTTCCTGCGCCAGCGCACGCTGTACGTGCCCGCCGCTGCGCCGCGCGCCCCGCCCCTCGACCACCACAAGTGGCTGCGCTATCTCATACACCTGCGGTGAGTGCTGGTTCATACAACTTGCCTGCGCCCGCACGCACGCCCGCACGTACCATTCAAAGTATATTCGAACAAATTCGGAGTAAAACTGAAATTACCAATCAAACATTATGCAGTGTGATTAAGATAAAGATGTTAGGGCTTAAGTGATGTGGCAATAAGTCTGTATTTGACAAGCGTGTCCTCTTTATTTACAGGTTCATGACTTCAAAATCCGGTAAATTATATCTGCACACAGATATACGTATAATCGTATCGAGAAAAGCCGACCTGGACACGGCGACCGCACATTCCGCGCTCTTCCGCCCCCTACCTAGCGCCAACGACAACGACACCGACCAGAGTAGACCAGACAAGAAGCAGGATGCGGACAAGGCCGGGACTAGAACTCCTAACAGAGTATTCGGTGGCTGCAGCGAGTACGGGGACTTTAAGAGTGATTATGCTGAAATCGGCTACGAGAACAACCCCGGTGTGCCCTACGAGCTGCGGAGCTTCACCTACGCTCCCGATAACCCCAAATACTCCCCGCGATAATTCCACCCCGCACCCGCCCGCGTTCGACGCGCCCACGCCGTGCCCACACTCGCCCAAGCCACGCCCACTCGCGTAGGGACGCTCGGTTCGTTATTTAGTGCCTGTCGGTGTATTGATTTTTTGTGTTATAAAATGTATGTACTAATGAGATGAATATATTTTTGGTTTTATAGAACATGAGTTGTTTCTTTAACCTCTGTTGTATAATATTCGACGTCACAAAAGTGAACATGGCTCTACATACTATGAGGGCATGAGATCGTGCAAAAAATGTTTAGGTGCCAATGGACTGAGAATGTACCATGACCTCACAGAAGATATGGTGACGTTGTGATTGGGTTAAAAGTTTTTCACATTGGGCGCCATGACACCTCTGCCTGACTTAACATCCAGCCGACTGTTCAACGCAGAAGCAGCTTTCACTAAACGTGTATTACAATATGTGTGCAAAAACTATCTCAAATTTATGGCACTTGAGCACACAAATGTCACCGTTCAATAATGCAAACCGATGCTTTGTATACTGATTTTAGCAGCGCGTTTGACAGAGTAGATCATGGTATTTTATTACAGAAGTTGTACTATGGCATTCATGGGTCCTTTTTACTTTGGCTTCATTCATACCTAAATTATCGTAAACAAAGCGTAGTCACGGGGGGTTACGAATCAAGGTCATATGTTGTTACTTCCGGGGTTCCTCAAGGTTCACATATGGGACCAATATTATTCCTTGCCTTCGTATATGACAGTTGATGTCATAAAATATGCTAAATGTTCTATATTTACTGATGACGTAAAACTGTATAAAAGTATCAAGACCTTGAAGATCTTGCACTGATTTCCAAACAAATTTATCTTTAAAAATACTATGTAATGCTTATGTTAGATCCAACCTTGAATACGCGTCATACATTTAAAGATCGGTCAATCGCACGCTTCAGCGATTACTCACAAAGATTAGAGCACTTTCGAATGAAATCCTTAGAACATCGCAGAACGGCAGCAGATCTAATGCTCCTGTATAAGATCCTGCGAGGAATGTTGCTTGTCCCCGAACTACTCGCTGAAGTTAACATCGCGGTTCCCCGTATCAATATGTTCATCTGTTTGTTCTTGTTAACTGTACGTGATTGTATTTGAACGTTTTTTGAACATGTTATTGGTATACCTATTAGAAATAAATAAATCTCAATAAATTTTCAAACTTATAAAGTCGACAATCTCATACTTTTAAAGCTTAGGTTTGTGAATATCTATTCGTTTGCGTTTCGTAAATTGAGTAATGTTTTAACAGTGGTAGAGTCCGCAACAACAACATCTGTTGCACGAATGGGCCGGCTCGACCGGTGAAATACCACGACCTCACAGAAAACAGGCGTGAAGCAGAAGTACTCTGCGTTTCGTCTGATGAGTGAGGTGCCGGAGGCCTAATTTCAGTCCTCTTCCCCTTCCCACACTTTCCTCATAAGGATAGGATGGAAACGAGAAGAGGATTGGACGGGGAGGGGGTTAACGGGGAAACGGAAATATCCTGATTCCTGTCTATACCCTCTTCTGTCCATTAAAGGTAGGCAACGCATCTGCAACACATGTGCTTGTTACGGATGTCTATGGGTGGCGCTCACTTAACATCAGGTGATCCGCTCGCTCGTTTGCAACTTCTTCTATAAAAAATTAAGGTGTAGTTTTATGAAATAATAAAAAATCATTCAATGTATCATTTATTTTCAATAAAGTAAGTCACACAACATTCATACACTATAAATACAATCAAAACCATGGCCGGACTCGCGCTACAATAAATAAAATAAGTACACGTTAACGTTAACATTAGCTACAACTTACAACTAACTTAGTAAAGCATAACTTGCCTAACTTTTGCTGGAACAATATATCTCAAACAGACAACAATGGTCTACAGACATAACATTATTAGACTGCTAGGTCCTCAATTAGGGTTCGCTAGATTATCTGATGTTTAATTTACCTAATTTCTGGCTACTTCTTTGAGTGACAGATGTGACCACCGCACATTACACACTACTCGATTTTATCTCAATCAATTTAAAGAAATGGAATGAAACAAGACGGCCCCTAAGTACTATAAAAAGTCACTTCTGTAAAGAGTTACAAATACAGAAGACTCCAGAATATCTGCATTATCTATATAACCCGTAGGTGTCACGAATACACGCGTTAATTAGCTAAAGGTTATTATCATACAATTTCTTTTCTATCCAGCGATATATCAAATAAATAAAACTTATTGTATAACTTCACTTGGTATAAGCTACGCCAACGAAACTACTGTAAGTACACTGGCGGTGTGTGAGCGTCGGTTGAAGGGTGGGCAGCGCTACGGGAGCGCGAGAAGCGCTACGGGAGCGTGAGAAGCGCTACGGGAGCGCGAGGAGCGCTACGGGAGCGTCAGCGGCGCTACGCGAGCGTGAGCAGGGGGCGCGGGGTCAGCGCAATGCGCTCCTGCGCGCGGTACGGCCGCATGTTGCGATCCACGTCCACATCTACGTCCGCCTCCTATAAACACATAGAAATTTAAATAAAACACACACTCAAATGTCTTTGTACTAACAAGTGTTTATAGAGATAGCAATATTTGAATTATTATGTTTTGACTTATTATTTATGCTAGATTTGAAACCCTTGTTCAGTTTTTCTTAAGATTTTTACTTTATTCTACATGATTTTGAAGCTGTATTGAGCCACTATCCGAGTAAAACCGTGTGTCGCAGTTGGTATCTAAACAATTCAATATCATCAATCAAATGTAAACCCGGAAGATAATAAATATTCTGTTATTTAACATATACTCGTAATACAATTTTATAATTAAAATTAGTTATAGTGAAGCGGATAAATGTGAAGTATAGTGACGGTGAGTGACCTCGGGGTCTATGCTGCGCGACCAGGGCCCCCAGCCCGGCTCCTCCTCGTGCTCGTAGTGGTGCTGGTGCTGCGCGTGCTCGTAGTAGATCACCTGCGCACAGATAGACAGACATCATTAACTGTTATAGTTATAACTTTGCAAAAATTCTTTGCGGATGAAACGGTTCTAAATAAAATATGCTCTAGGGGCGAGCATTCGTTTTAACGATTAAAAAACTCGCAAGTTCCATTACATACAGTAACTATAGTGGTATAAATTTTAACACATAGATGGCGTTATTTTCAATCTAAAAAAATTAACAAACTATTTAAATTATTGTAGTCATCGGTCTTTAATAAGTGCTTAAAGTTTCAAAGGAATCCGACATTTTAAAGGGTTTGAAAATATACTATACACACAAACATACATACATAGACAACAACAAACTAATAAAAGCGTGTTAAAAATGTTACATTAAACTAAACTGCGTTTACTTGAACTTCGAGTCGTGACTTAATTTATTTTTCACAATTAAGTACTAGTTTTGTTATTTATTCTGTGAACAAAAACATTATTATAATCCAGTATGAATCGTGGTCACGAAGCGAGAAAGTTGATAGCGAAGAGTTCAGTTTGACAAGCATTGGCTGACAATAAAGGCAGAGATTAATTTAACAAAAGATTTTATCAAAATTCTAAAAAAAAGAAAGTGGATGATTTTTAAAGTAAATCTAGCAGTTTAGGTATGAATAATGTTCATAGCGAGGTCGCTTTCTCCCACCAAGATTTAAACATATGTTATTCGTGTAGAATAGATTATAGAAGGCTTGTATATTAAACTAGCTGAGCCGGCAAACTTTGTTGCGCCTCTGAATGAATTCATGTCGTGTAACCTTATGGTGTATTGTCGACGGACAGAGCACGACCATTGCTCGACACAGGCCTCAAGAATAACCATTAATATCGATGCCGCCCTAATTCAGAGCCTTGACCAGATCTTCGATTTGTCTTGTGAAATTGTGACGCAGCATCCTCCAATTCGTGACTGTCACACCCGTACATTTTGGCTGAATTGCCGTTCCTTATAACAACCCGTACCCGTACAAACAATCAAATATTTAATCTATACAATATTAGTACAAATTGTCCGTTTCTAGTATTCCTATAAATTAAAATAATTTCATAAATAGATAAATTTAATAAAGATTAAAATAATTTTTATATATGTTTATTGTTATTGACAGTTTTAATATTAATAATACGACCTAGTATAAAATTATATCAATAAGACGATAATCGCCACATTGACCAGGTTACGTCGCACATCTGAATATGAGAAAGCGCCGGGGGCTCTCTCCGCGGCTTTCCCTCGTTCATCCGACGCGGAAACAATATACGCTAAATGAATTCCACTTGTTACGGAACGACGGCTTGCCCGATGCGGTCTGGACGAGATCGTGAATTATCATTCATTCAATATTGATACGAATGTTTTAATTTTTCATCTCCGCGTTCATCTAAATGTAAATTAGTACTCGCGCTCGTGGTCTAGAGGGGTAGGCAGAGATGAATTTCCATTAAGCACAGTCCTAGCACTAATATTCGTATTTTAATATCACTAATCTGGACTTGACTATGTTCGACGCACACTAAATTTAGGAGTAAAGACATTTCTAACAAACGTCGTCAAGCCATATGTGTGTCGAGCTGAACTCAAACACATTACCCTCCTTTCAGTGCTTAGCTAAGTGAAAGGTGATTGAACTTGAAGAGATGCAAACGAAAGTGAGATGTCGGGCTCTACGGTTTTAGCGTAAGACGATCAAAGGTCACACTCGGAACAACTTCAGTGACTTATAGTTGTGACGCGCGAGTTGTGTTTATGTATGCACAGAGTCGTCGATTTCGGATAACCTTAATATTACCCTCCTTTAGTTAGGGTAATATTAAGGTTATCGTTTTTCAATAAGGGTTTTTTCGTTTTTCAATGCCTTTTTCCTTTTATGTGTACCTTTTATCATCCAGCCAGTCTCAACTCTCAACATCTTCTTAAGAACCTTCTTATTCAAGGCCATAAGACTAAGTGTTTATAACCTGTTTCTGTAAGATTGTGGACTTGGTCAGTTTATAATACGACAAGGCATATTATAAACTGTCTGTAAATTGTCAATTGAACGAATTATTGTCAATTTGACTTGTCGTTTCTCGACAAGTCTCGATTAACTGTCAACGTCAAATCGTCAATTTGTGAACTCATCTTTTCGTTCGCGTTAACAAGTCAAAATTTATTTTTATAATTTCATATTGAAATTACGTCGATGTATGAAGTTTTCTCTAACAAGCTTTAGAATGCATAGGTTTTTCTATTGGTGTTACTCCCACAGCCGTTACGTAGCATTACCTTTGAATGGTAATGCCACGTAACGGCTGTTTTAATTCAAATTTAAAATTAAATGTAAATTATTCGAAACGTCGGGAAACAAAAATTAAAATAAACGCGATGTAACTAGTACAACTATTTTTATTCCAATGCTTTAATGCGTTAGTACAGCTTCTTGGTTTTTTAATATTTAAAATTTAGCTTGCGCGTGAATAATTCAAACTATTTTTTAGGAATAGCAACCAGCTAGAAGCTACGGTACGTGCGACGCGGACACTCACATACAGCGACTTGGAAAGTGGTATTAATAAACCAGTTCTAAGTCAACAAGCTACGCTGCTGGAAACTGATTCCGGATTCAAAAAATAAAGTAATTTAATTAATTTGCGCTCACACCCGCAATCCAGAGGGTTAGGTAGAGATTACGGATCTCCATTGGTCGCGTTCCTGGCATACCTCTCTCGCTTATCTGTGTTCGTTGTTTAGGCGTACTCCCCACGCTTCTTTAGTATGTCACTAATCTGATCGATATAAGTTCTCCTTGGATGTCCCCTGCCAATACTGCCACTCACTTTTGCAACATAATTTGTCTTGTCAATATCTCTTCATTCATCCTTTCAGCAATGACCTCGATTACAATAAATGTTTATGTAAAGTCTAAAGGTTTACTTTATAAAATTAAATTTATATTAAATATTGTCATGCTCCGACACAGCATGATAAAATATGAACTGGTGCTATTTTAAAAATTATTTTTAATTTAAATGTCAATTTAACATTTGCGAGACATGATCTGGTTTTAATATGGTCCGATCATCTTATTCACGTCCATTCGTTCTCTCTGTTTCTTCGTCTGCACACAGAGGCTGGTCGGCTGGTCACGAACTCGTCACTTATAATTGATGCAGATGGTAATGTGAGACACAATAAAACGCCTTGATGCAACAAACTTTGTGCCTCGTACAACCGCTTCGTTGAATTATGCCCCAGCGGTAATTCAAAATCAAAGATCTAGGCTCCTTCAAGACAATCTACAGTTCCTCTAATATTGTGGCCGGCGGTGCTCACTATACATCAGGCGACATTGGCAAACATTGGAAAAGGATTTTCCAATGTTTGCCAATGTCGCCAATGTTTGCCAAGATCATCCCCTAAAGGTCTAAAGTAGGGGATGAAAATTTATATAGAGTTATATTTTTCCTTCAGAGGATTTAGTGCTATTCGTTAACAAGCGGACCAAGTCGCAGGCAACTTTAATATTTATAAATGCAGCTTGTTAGAGATGTGAAAGCTTGTCAGCGTTATCATTAAGGCGTTTAAATGTCTATGGTGTTCATTCGTAATGAATGGCTTTGTACTGTTGCTTGAATACTTTTTAGTTAATGGGCATATTAGTGTACTTTCATTTAGGCAAGCCGAGTCGGTCGGTACAGGCGCGAGATTAATTAATTACTACAAAAGATTCGTCGGTACATTTATTAAAGCTGTTTAGAGGCTTGTCAGTTCTTTATCATGGTGATCTTAATCTGTATTAGTATACGCAGTGAAAGTGTTAGTTTGATGTTGTTGGGTAATCCTTGGAGCTGCTCGATGACTGACTTAAATTTCTTTTACTTAGTCAATTTACTCAAAACGCTTGTCATCAAAAGTAAAGGTTTTGAAACAATGTTGATATAATTGCAGTATATTTATAAAACACATTATTGTGCTGGGTTTCATGGTGGTGTACCGCGGACGAAAGCCCCCTGAAGTTAGTATCCTAAACTTTTTCTTTCTTGATAATTTTCTTTCACACGGTTTGCTACATAACAATACGCTTTTATTAACTTGGTCTGTATGTATGTGTATTTGTTTTGTATGTAACGGAATCTTTATACGTACCATGATCATGGGATTTAGAAAACTGTATTAAAATTAAAATAACAATAGGTACTATAAGCAATAAAACTTAGTTCGTTTTACAAGATTGAGATAAACGCCATCTATTGTTGAAATTTAAATGTGTACTAATTAAACTTACCGTGTTTAATACTATTTAAAACTATTAATCATTTTAATACCCCATTCCCCACAATGCACCCTATTACACTATTCATATCAGCTAAATTATATTTGAAGTGTTGTGTTCACAAAAAATCTTGGACATATAAAGTGAAAGAATCTAGGAAAAGGCAAAGGTGTCATACCTACTGATAGAACTGACTAAAAATTTAAATTTGCTTTTTTTTTGTTAAAAGTTGTGTTAAAAGAACATCGAGGCCTTAATATTTCATACAGCGCGTCTCATATAAACTGTATAAAAGGTCATAGAAATTAAATAAGTAAAGAACGGAAGGCGATTGATATGCAACGCGTCGAGTGAAAGCCGCCATGTTTTGGCGGGAATTGATATCGCTTTTGAATTGATAATTAGGTTGCACAAAGGCTAGTGTTGGCTATAATCAATCGTATATATACAATAGATATGTTAAACGCATACAAAATCTCCGGTCAAATGTATTTCAATAACAGAATAAGAAAAAAGAGGACAGCTAGTGTTTGTCACTTAATAAATGTACACACCATGACGTAATAGAAAAAGCGTCCTAATTAGGACGCTTTCGAGTCTTCACTTTCGACCGTTAATAGTATATCTGCTACATTTAGTGTTATCTATCTAAAATCGTTCTCTACAATGTAAATTGACGTTGATGGTGTAATATCAAAATCGCCATTGCCTAGTCGTAACGATGTTTGACAGAAATACTGAGGCAAGCCGACTCTATAAACTCTTGTTGTCTACATTGTGACACAGACAAATGCTTCACCCAAACATACTACAAATCAGAAGGTGGAAAGAGAAAAGATAATGTATTTGATCTTAGTATTTTATTAACTTACTCAATATTTCAAGGAAGAATGCACACGACTTTCTTTTACGACAGATACGGTTATGTTAGGTTAGGTGACGCGCGTTTACTGTGATACAAGTGGAAATGGAATACGCTAAACGCGCGTTAGTACGCACTCATAATGCGCGTTTAAACAACCGAGTCAGGTGCTGGTGGCGCGTTCGTATCGCGTTATCTGTGCGTTTGTAGGAACACGAGCATAAGATCGCATGCATAATTCACAACGCGTCGACGGTCGTGCGTTCACTACGCGTCCTAATTGCGTTCAACGCGCGCAACGTCAGCGCGCACAAAAAAATCGTGTGTAAAGCCAGTAAGTCGGATCGTCGTCGGAAATTTTCAAAATCCGTAATCACAGACTATGATGCGTTCTAAAAACCAAAAAAAATAAAGAACGTGACCTCACCTTCTGCGGCTGATGGTGCTTATTCTTGAGCTCGACCCAGAACCGCGCCAGGTTGATGGCCAGCCCGATCAGCGCGATGATGAAGAATTTCACCTGGAACACACAACATTAAAATTAAACTATATCCTAGTCATCTTTTATCTATTTTCCACTTCCTTTCTCTTTATGTTTTAATAGATAAGTCCAGCAGTAACTGTATGTAATGTTTAACGCAACGTTTCTGGTAGACAATCGCAAACTCAATTTAAAGAGGGTAAAAGAGCAGCGGGTCGCCTATAACATAATGATCACCGACGCCCACAAACATCCGCAACACCAAAGAAACTGCAGACGTATTGCCGACTTATAAGAAAGGATTACGCTCTATTGAAGGACCCTAAGTCGTAAGTGTTACACTGGGTGTGAAATTTTGTAAGATCCCAAATATTACTTGGGAGTGTGCCCAACAATAAAAATTACAAAGGTTGATATAACACATATACACATAGTTTTATTCGTTAAATATATAGTTGATATAGTACAACATATACTATGAGTACTTAATGTTGTTAAATTAATGCTTTCAAGATATATATAACGATCGAAATCTTGAATCTTTAAATGTCACAGCGGAGCAAGTTAAAATGTTGTATTTACATTTTTTATGTAAAATACAAATAAATTTCAAGCATTCCGTCCAGTCTACAGGCATGAGGTGATCTCCATCGTGTTTTTCGAAAGTTTCTTCAACAAGGACAATTAATAAGGAATATTTTGATGTCAAATCATAGCCCAAGACGATCTACCATCAAATCTAGAGAGCCTATTATGTA
>JWHW01016551.1:57294-81369 GCA_000931545.1 Papilio glaucus | reverse complement strand
CGAGCTATTCAGGGCCCAGTTCAACCGAAATGGAAGCGCTGAGTGATCTAGTCAATCCCAACATAGGCAACGCAACCAAATCGACATAGAGGACACGTTAGTGTCCGCTACAAATGCTTTAGCTTCGCGTTCTTAGTATCAATGCCCCCAGTCACCTCGTGCGACATCCAGTTTGGGTTGGAGCTAAAACCTGTCTCGCAACCTAACACGACTGCTATATACTATAATATATAGAATAACTTACGTATAAGTTATGAAAAGTGAGAAAAAAGCAATTATTTTTATTAGTCATTAAAAAGTAATCTTTCTAAAAATAAAAAAGTCAATAAAATCAATAATAAAAAACACATGAAACTATCAACTCCACGGAGAAGATACTAGCCGTTTGACATCAGACTAGACGGAGCTTGACGGACGCTCTGAGTTGTCATCTGTTTTGTTTAATTCGAATAACGACATCTAGCGGTTAATCACAGTAATATTTTACATTGTTGTCAACCAATTTATAATCTATTTATAGAGATGACTAAGAGATGGCGGTCTACAAATTACTTAATATTTTGTAAATAAAACGTCTGGCTCATAGATCTATTATATTTAGTATGGAAGTGACCGCTACTAATTATAGAGTTAGGCAACAATCAGATGCTTATGTAGCGCAGAGGAGGGATGTATAAGGAAATGGGGAAGACGAACGGACGGGAAGAGGAGTAGGCCTCCACCACCTAAAGACATACCGCAATTAGCAGTAACAACACGGCCGTGGTACCCCGGTAGTGCCAGCCCATTCGTGCAATGTCGCCGCTGTGAAGTTCTATCGTTGGTGTGACTGCAGTTTAAGGATATACCCGGGTCTATTCTCTTTTTTATAAAGTGGTCGTTCATCGGTAGGAGGAATGCTTGATCCCTTTGTTGTTTAAGGCGCACAAAAACCTTTCGCTATGTAATAAGTCAATTATATTATCAAACACGTAACCATTACAAATAATGCGAGTTCTTTGTTAGAAAATGTAAGAATAAATTTATCAAGTTTCAAAAAAGTTAAAGTTGTAATATGTACACTTATAAACATAATAACTTATAAAATCGTTGTGAAATACGTTAAGTTATATAATGACTTTTTTTGTATACCATTGAATTAAAAGACTTGTAATAAAATTAATGATTTTGCATTTTTATTGTTTTATAAAGTCAAATTTCAAATGAATTTTTATCAGAAATAATTTGCCACGTGACCATTGATTTGATATTCCCGAGGAGAGGGATGACGTCAGGTAGGCCGCCGGTCGTAAAAACTCTAGCCAAAACCTATACAGGACTACAAGCATGCTTTGCCGACCCGAGCGCCCCGAGGAAGAAAAGGACAGGGAGATGATGAATCTGCGACATCATGATGAAGTGAAGTTTTACTTTTATATTTATCTTATTTTATAAAATACGATTTTTATGTTGAGTGTAATGTTAAGGAAATTGAAAATAATAGTATTTTTAATTACTTTGATGCGTCGTCGACTGGTAGAGAACATAGCGGCATTAAGGCATTTGTACATTAACAGTATTAAATAGATAAAATAAAAACAATAATGTTAAGTTAAATTATAAAAATAAAAGTTATAATCAGGAACAAAAAAGCGGTACGAATTAAAAAAAAATCGAGGTGTTCGCTTATCTGACAGGTTGTTCGGCGCAGTCAAGGTCGACAAGCGGGTCGGTTTCCGCGACTTAATTTGTTCTAAGCGTCGAGCGACGCCGCGCGGCGAAGCTAGTCGCACACGATAAGTCAGTGAGTTGTGGAAATTGCTTCGCGGAGGCTCGACGCGTCGCCCTGTCGACATGGACTCGGAGGTCGCCTCGCCCGCGCAGCCCAGCGCGTTGCCCATCACGTTGCCCACTGCCGAGCATAAGAGGACGTTCACCGTCAATCTTCTGCTCCGAACCGTGTTCCACTTGGCTACCTTCGCGCTTTGTCTATTCGTGTCACTTTGGGGAATCGTGATATGCATAACAATAGATACGACCAAATACCCGAACCCCATCATAAGGGACCTCAAGTACCTCGCTGCGGGATTCGGGACTAACTGGAATTACGTAAGTTATTTTATAATACGTTCAAATTTAAACATTTATTTTGGTATCGACATTTTTAAATGCGTGAAAATATATTTCTTGAATTTTATTTACGTGGGCCTCATTCTTATCCAATAAAAGCCTTCTAAGATAATAAAAAATAAAATAAATACTCAAACGCAGAAAGCGGTCCCCCCAGAAACTGCCCAAATTGTCCCCCGGTTTCTTCCCTTTTCCCCCTAACCCTCGGCCGTTTGGTCTCCTTTGCCGAGGGCATCCCATATTCTTGTATTTTTTTCTATTTATTAATTTATATTTTAAGTAATAGTATTTTTTATATATATTTTATTATTTAAGTATTGGGTATAAATCTTCAGAATAATGACGACTATTATTCTAGTATACGTATAGAAAACACATATATAAAATGATTAAACATAATATATTTTTATCTCTATATCTATATGAGTTGAGTGCCTCTTATGAGTTACCTCCTCCGAGTTACTTTGGTGTTGTTCTTTATCTGCTAATGTAGGATCTATCTTACTTCACTCCAAGGCACTCCGGCACGTAGCTAGTGTGTTTGTTGTGAGCGGCAGTGATTGCTGGCAGGCAGCACGGGCATGCACGTGTCGAAGACTTGTCACTTGATGAACATTAGGTTCTTACAACTCAACTCATTTCTAGACAGTTTCAACTCATTTCTAGATCTGTCATAATATCATTCAGCCTCCAATATAATTTCCCACTGGTCTATCGATTTCTTTTGAAGTTGTATCTTTTATTGCGTAGAAATCCCTCGCTAAGATGTGTACCTTGCGCCTCGCCATAGGTTTATCGCCTATCGCACTTGCTTGGTGGAAAGTCATCTGTGCCCAGGATCTTGATCAATGGAACTCCGTACAGTCTGTCCACCGCTCTGGTGTAGGGGCGTCGTTGCTTCTTTTCGAAGTTATACTTCTTTTGGTGTGCTTAGGAAAAATGACGAGAGGGATTTTTTACGATGCGCAACACGTAAAAGCGACGGCAACTACATGGCGTTACCATGGCAACCAACAACTTTTTGACATTCATTTATTATTTAATTAAACCGGTATCGATTGCGTTTAATGGATTTTTTTTCACAATCAAAGATCACTTTAGTTGGTTTTGTTGAACTAAAGAAGTATAACTTCTAACATGCAAGCAAGTACACACAGACACACGCTTTTTTATTGTATATACGTTGGTCTGACATAGTAGTATCTTTCATCAGTACTAAGTTGAGATTTTATTTAAACAATACCTTTTTCCTGTAAACAAATCATTAAAAATATTTTTACTCTTTGTACCGCCTTGCCACGCCAACGACGAAGGAAAACATTACGAGGAAAACTGAATAACTGAACAAAGATTGTATGAAAAATACAGGCAGTACGGACTGCCGACAGAAGTGAAAACTTATAACGGGTGGGAAGGCGCGCGCAAAATAAATAATCAGCAAAAATTAACCTTTGTGGCTTAACAATAAAATTGAAAATTGAATACAAGAAAAATAAATGAAAAAAAGTTCATCGCAACTATTCCAAATTCAAATAATGATATTGCTGACGAATGTTGAGCATGTTGTTCACGCGAACCCTAACAAATGTCTAAGTTTTCACTTCAAGAACCTACTCAAGAAAATGTATTTCTAAAAAGTTTGAACCCCTTACGTATGTAAGTAATCGTGTCTTTATGTAGCTCGGATAAAAACATGACAAAAATATTGACTCTACTAGAAGTCGAAACCTGGACCTCCAACGTAGAGGCTAGCTACCGCTGGGCCATGCTGTCTTCATCAAAAGTTATTTTAGTAAGGGCACAGGGTGATATTGAACTAAATGTATACGACTTTAACTACGATATTATTCAATGTTAAATTGTTAACCTCAAGTTTAACTATTGAGTAATAGTCAAGCTGTTCGAATTATAATCCAAGACCGAGATAACGTTTGTTTTATTGTTTAGTCACGATATACTAACCTCTTACATTATAGTTATTATGTAAAATATTAAAAAATATACTGTTCTGCTGCTTGTTCCTGAAATGTGACGAGGATTTATCACCCTACAACAGTAGGTCCCTTAAAAAAAGCTTTATATTGATTTATTAAACAAGACTGGTACATTAAACCTCGACGTGTTGATAACCTCTGTCAGGGCTAATTCTACTCCTCTTTCCGTTTCTGATAAGGAAAGGATGGGTAGGGGAAGAAGATTTGACGAGAATGGGAATGGAGGGGAAAAAATTAAATATCATTTTTAGGGTTCCGTACAGAAAAGGTAAAACGGGATCCTATTACTAAGACTCCGCTGTTCGTCTGTCCGTTTGTCACCAGGCTGTATCTCATGAACCGTGATAGACAGTTGAAATTTTATATTTCTGTTGCCGCTATAAAAACAAATACTAAAAAAAAACAGTAATAAATAAATATTCAAGGGAGCTCCCATCCATGTAATTCAAAAACTTCAACTATGTAAGAAATAATAGGCTTAACATTTGTGAATAGAATTAATTAGTCGATAATAAATTTGAGAAAAGTACGCCTCGGTGGTTCGAGCATGAATGGAATGAGGAAAGAGTGAGGACAAGGTAAATTTATTATATATACTTAAATTTATTTTGTTTTTTTTTTACATAATGTACAACTTGTTTATGTTATACATATATAGATAAGAATTACTTTACATAAAGTCATTATACATATTTTTATTTTATATCCCAAACATGGTAATAAAATGTTGCCCGCATGTTGTGTACAACAATCGCTCGGTAAACAGGAAATGGAGCCTGTCAAACAAAAATAATACAAATTATTATCATTAATTAAAATGAACTATACAGATTTCTATTCTATTTTAATCATTAGATGGTCTTACTTTCATCTAGCATGCTATATATGTATATGTCACCGAACGATTGTCAGAGCAGACACTTTATAATTTGGCTAGACAAATTCTAAACGGTCGGTACATTCTCGGTTGAACGAATTATTGACAATATGACGTCATTTCCAGTCACTTTCTAATGGGGCGAAGTCATTGGGCGAAGTACGGTGGGCATATTGTGAATATGATAAAAATGTCGTTCGACAAAACGAAACGTCCGCGCTGATTGGTCGAAACTCGTACCCTTCGCCACTTCTTTTCTTTTGCTGGCAAGCTGTTGCTAAACGTAAACAAACAAAATGTTCTTGTGATGTTACTTTCAATTATTTTCGTACCATTTGTAACTAAAATTATAAATTAAATTTACATGCTGAACGAAAATTAAATCTGTTATATATTTTGACAAGAGTGGGAACTGAAGACAGTGAAAAATAATTATTAGTGAATTCAACGACTTGTTTTTTTGTTTAAATAATTTTTAATGTTTAAGAAACCTGTGTAATATTGTTTGTGACGTCTATATCCAGTTGATAAAGGTGACAATTCTTTTGGTTATTTTTCACTATTCATAACCTGTTGAAAATAACTTGTGTTATTTTAGTCAACTATTTAATATTGTTGTGTAATTGAAAATAAAATCACATTTATTTCTCAACGTTTAACGACTGACTAAAGAATGACTGGCAAAGAATCAAAAAAGTGGGTTCAAGTGGGACCAATCAGCGCTCAAAGTTCGTTTTGTAGACAAAGACATTCACATTTATTGGATAAACATGCGCGTGCCTTACGTCGCCTTTTTGTAAAGTGAGTAGAAAAGAAACGGCACATTCTAAATAATTCGTTAAACTGACAATGTGCTGACCGTTTAGAATTTCCCTAGCCCGATTATAAAATGCCTGCCCTTACAATCGGTCGGCGACATATATAAATAATCAACGTGTTAATAAATGGACTGCAGTAGCAATGAACTGCATTGTGTAACAAAGGAAAAACTAAAAATAATAATAAACAAAGATTTAAAAAAAAAACTGTGTTGCAGTTTCTTAACGATAATTTATGCAAATACCAAGTAATTTTAAAATACAAAAGAATTATAATTAATGTTGAAACATTCATCTGATAAAGCGGTTATTAGACTTGCGAATTTATACAGGAAGTCGCTGCATTTACTCTGCTTAAAGCAATTTAATTGTTTGACGAAAAACGGTTCGCGCGAAATTCCTGCCACGCACAGCCGCGCTGTGGAACGGTCTGTCCTCGGCGGTATTTCCAAACCAGTACGACTTAGGGTCCTTCAATCTAATCCAACTTATCGTAGCCTAGCTCTTTCTCAATGGCCGGCAACGCATCTGCAGTTCCTCAGGTGTTACAGGTGTCCATGGGCGTCGTTGAGCACCTCGGTGTTCTCGCCGGTCGTTTGCTCGCTTCTCGTATAAAAAAAGTAGATATAAGGATTTTGATCTTTTACACGGCTTCGTTATTAAACTGATGTGAACTTAACGCTTTTTTTACAGTCAATGCCTTAAAATTAATAACTCGTGAAGATTTTCAAAATCCCCAAAAAGTTTTACAGTCCTTTGATATCTTTTTGTGGTCTTGGGAAGTGGATTTTGATGTCTTACCAGCACACTTTGATCATGCAGATGGAATTAAATATTCTAATTGAAGATTTAAGCCAAGTGACAAGCTGAGCCAACCGAGTTGTAGATAGATACCGCATTTCGAACCGTTTATTCCGAAACTTATACTCGAATGTCTATTATTACTGACAGTATCCACGTTTGATCATATTTAATCAACTTTCGAGCACGTTCGAGCACATTCGAGTAATAAACAGCACGTTTTGGTGTGATTCATACGTCATATCATATGTCGTACAGAATATTGTCGTATAGCAGATACGACACGATCATACAAATTAAAATATGCTAGAGACGACTTCTAGATTAGTCTAGAAGTAGTCTACTACTAATGGACCCAGCTAACTGTCTTACAGGAACGTTGGCTCGCCTGCTAGTCGCGGTTTCAGCACATGTTTTAGCAGTTTTTCGCTAAAAAAACGTCTGGAACCTGATGTCAGCGCCACGTATGGGACCCAGATTGTATTTTCAAACCATTCAAGAACCCATTAAAACACACACACATACACAACATTTCATCCAAACCGGTCCAACCGTTTCGGAGTTAGGTGATGAACACAGGTACAAAAGATATACATTTATAATTCAACAAAACGTTCAGAAACCAAATCCGACATTTTATATTAGCATTATTTAATTAGCCAGCCATGTTATGTTCTACATATATCTCGAAAATAAAACCAGTTTTTGTGTTCGACATCACATGTAAAATCTGAGACTTGCTCATTTTAGGGTTCTGTACGAATGGTAAAATAGGGTCCCGTATTACTAAGACTCCGTTGTCCGTCCGTCTGTCACCCGGCTGTATCTCATGAACCGTTATACTTAGGCAGCTTTTTAACAAATGATGAAATCTTTATAATTAATTAACTTAATAACAACAAATACTCTGTTAATATATATTCTCTTTTACATACATTTACATACGCATTTACAATTAAATATTATTTTTTTAAATATTAAAAATCCTCAAATAATGAACCTATATCTTGTCTTGCGTTATTACGGCAAATTCAAAATATTAAAAGTCGACACGTCAAATTGTAAATGTTCGCGTCCAGTTCAATATATATTTATATATTGTATGTTCGTTTGTATGAGTGCAGTGGTGACCAAGTGGTTTACGCCCCGACTTACGTATACTGGCGGGTGAGAACACAGGCAGGCGCTATACTTTGAGTGATTTATCTCATCACCACTGCTTCAAAAACGGTGAAGGAAAACATCGCGAGGAAACCGGCATGTCTTAGAACCAACAAATTCGAAGACATGTGACATCCACCAACCCGCACTGGGCCAGCGTGGTGGATTACGGCTCCTTCCCTCTCTCGGAGAGGAGGCCTGCAGCGGGGAAACATACTAAAAAGGCTGATTCATTATTGTTATGTCTGGATGTAGTTAATTGAATTAATGTCTTTGCTTCAGAAGTTTGTAAGGAAAGGTTTAAAGACAAAGGCTTCGGTCATCGCCTTGTTAATGCCTACAGTAATCTCGCGTGTGTTGGCTCACATACTTGTATATATGCAAAGGAGGACCTAACCGTTGCAAGTTAAATATAACACATGATACAAAGAGTTTGTGATTTGGATCCATGTCTTCCTATCTTATCCACCTTATAACCTAAACATGCTCATAAAATGTAAACTAAAACCTGCTTTATTTTATTTCGCTTATAAATGAAAATATAATTCTGTTATGCTGACCCTGCAAACTGCCTGTTAAACCGTGAGTTGTATTAATTGCTGGATGGGTTATACACAGGCCAATCCCTTTATTGAAAGCAAAGCAAGGGGCGCGGCGCGGCAGTGTGAGACTCGCGCTTGATTTTATTTTTGCGAGCACAGGTTCTATATTGCGACAACTCCTAACATAATTATTTAAATTATATGTTGTAAAGGATTATCACAATGTGCATGAAATGAACTAACTAACGTATTTACGTTACAATAAAGATAAATACTGTTTCCGTCTAAATGGCTTCAATTTTCGCTCGGTACGTCACGTCAAGATTTGTCAAAGTTGAAATGGCTATAGTAAGCTATCCTTAAAAGATATATGCCATCGCGATCTTTTTGTAGATCTTTTTAAGGTATACAATTCCGTAGTACATTATTTTGATCTATCTCGTAAGGTTTAGCCAGCGTTTGCAATGTAAGCGCACAAAAAATATGTTTTACGACAAACATTGGAAATTCTCTGGTCTTCTCTACTCTTGAATCACTGTTGATGAAAGTCAAAGTCCGTTGCGCAGTTTGAAAAATCCAAGATAACATTAAGCGGTAGCGACTGCCAATCCAAATTCTGATGAGGTTTAGCGCAGAAATTCTCCTTCAAATGTTGCCAAATCTTGTAGTCCAGTGTGTTTAAATCTGACTAGAAGAGGGCCAGTCTTCATTCCCGCTAAAGTTGATTCCATGGGCGGTCAACAAGTTTTGCATTCTTCGTGTCCTATGAGCTGGAGCAGGGTCCTGTTGGAATGGTGCGGTCCATGGCCATGTACGGCGCACCTGTTTGGGCGCGGACTTTAACGGAGCAAACCATCGCCTTCCTAAGGCGACCCCAGAGGGTTATGGCCGTTGGGGTTATACGTGGATACCGCACTATATCCTATGAGGCGGCGTGCGTCCTAGCTGGGTCCCCTCCCTGGGATCTGGAGGCAAAAGTACTTGCTTATTTATATCAGTGGCGCCAAGAATTCCGACTAGTTGGAGGAAATCTCCTCCCGAGAGAGTGGGAATCTCGAAAGTTCCACGCTCGACAGGCACTACTTGAAACGTGGAAAGAAAGGTTGGCACATCCTAAGGCAGGGGGAGAAACTGTCGAGGCTGTACGTCCAGTCCTAAATGACTGGTTAAACAGGCGGCACGGTCCACTGACCTTCCGGCTGGTACAGGTGCTTTCGGGGCACGGATGCTTCGGTAAGTACCTGTGTCGAATAGCCAGAAGGGAGTCGACAACCATGTGTCACCATTGTGACTGCGTAGAAGATACAGCCCAGCACACACTCGAGGACTGTTTAAGCTGGACGGAACTGCGTAGAGACCTTGTCGCAATAGTGGGGAACGACCTCTCACTTCCAGCCTTTGTTAAGGCAATTGTTAGTAGCGAGAGGTCGTGGAATGCAGGCATTACCTTCTGCGAAGAAGTCATGACGCGGAAGGAGGCTGCGGAGAGAGTCAGGGAGAGGATCTATAATGTTCCGATCCGTAGCCAGAGAGCTGGTCGTCGAAGGAGGGTGTACCACACTCTCCTCCAACCCCCATAAGTTAATCCTGGACGGCGATTTGGAATCCTCGCCACCTAGAGAAGTGGTGCGCAAGGTGCTTCTGTGCGGACATATTGAAAGACTAGTAGTTTTGACCGAGAGGAAACTCACAAGGAGTTAACGCTATCAGGACCACGGAAGTATGCGAAAGCGTTCCCGTGATCCTGACTATCGGCGACACGAGGAAATCCGTGGGGTTTTAGTCGGTGCAAGTCCGACATAACCACCCTGCTACCCTGCGGGGTGCGTATGCGTAGGCATTTCCCCACGAGAGAAAAAAAAAAAAAAAAAGGGTCCTGTTGGAATATCCAATGTCTGTTTTCGAAGATTGTTCGAGGAAGAGGTTCCACTATGTTGTACACCACGGCACTGGTTTTTACAACTTTTATACATAAAACACCTCAGTTAAGTCTGAATATGAGACAAATCATGAATAACGAAGGATAGTGCCCTCGTTGAACCCTCGGAATACGTGAACTGGCTTCTTCATTACTCTGGGCATACTCCTTATCATTTTGTTTATTGTAACTTGCTTCGATGGTATTTTGTTTACTTATGAACTTATGACCCGACTAGGTATATAGTAAGTATATAGTAAGTATATAAAAGAAGAAACTGACTGACTGACTGATATATCAACGCACAGTCCAAACTAACTAAAGGTCTAAATTAAGGGATGAAAGTTTGTCTGGAAATTATTCCTCCTAAGTCCAATATAAGTTGACCACACATCTATATGAGCAGTGATATTACACAGAGTCCAGCTTAGGTTAGGCGTTGGTTAAATTAAATAACATGGCGGATAAAACCCTGCGGGTCAGCTTGTATATATGTACATATAACTTGATTGTAAACAATATTATTAGTGATTGTGCGAACTATGTGTCCTGCGCCATTGTGTTTTTGTTGCCAGTCAGTTGGTACAATTAACGAGCCATGAAATATAATTAAATAGAAATAATTAAACATATTTTTAATTTTTCGTGCTTGATATACATTTAAATATTAAAATATATTTAATAAATGAATAAAAATATCAAAACATGTTTTATATTAATTAAGCGCGGTTATCTCGGCCGGTTATATCTTTTCCGGGTTAAGTTCATAACATTATTACATATATATAAGGTTGGCGACGTTCATTTTACATATATATTTTCAAACTTAACGGAAAACTTAAAACTAAAGAGCGATGTAGCCGTAATTGAGAAATAAACATTTAAATAATAAAGCCTAGTTCAAGTACGCTTTCAACTGCAGCAATACTTCATGAATCTGGTGTTCACTTTAAAAAAAGGGTCGCGCGTGAGCTCCGAGGAGGAGGCCTCGGTGCGTCCCACTAGAGATCCCGGTGCCCCCGCCCATCGCATTCAAGGATGGCCACCGAGGGTTTTAGTGAATAAAATCTTACATAACCCTATTGTTCCCCCATAAGAAGATGAAGTGACTGCAGAAGCAAAAGAAGAGTATTTTTGTTTAATCACCATCATCATCAGCCTATCCCAGTCCACTATTGGACGTAAACCTTCCTCGGATGGTTATGCCCATTCTCACCACGCTGGGCAGGGGTTAGTGAGCGCAGTAAGCTGTTTAGCTCTAGTCAGCAAGGCTGTTGTCCCTCACTGCTTGGAATATCACCTAGACAGCCAGTTAGTTGATGGTTATCCCGGCACATAAATCATATCACATTTTATCTTTATTATCGTTTTAAATATCATACTTTATTACTCAGTTATTGGCAACCCTAGTGGCCATACGCTAAGTATGATAATTGTACGAATTTTTATTACTTTGTCTAGTCTCAGAACTTGTACAGGAACATTTTATTTCGATTTTTTCAATTATGATCAAGGCTGTATGTTGCATGTGATGTACTTCGTAGTGTATAAAATAGTTTTCGTAAGGTCGAGAGGGCCCATTTATTTATTGGCTGTCGCTGCTGATCCCAAATACTATAGATACATTAAATCGTTGTTTCCTAAGTTTTCTGCGCGATTTATGCAACCTTCAACTTTTATCATATTTTTATTACTTAGTTCAAATCTACGCCATCTTACGGCAATGCTCAACATCGCCAACAACATTAAAAATACTTTGATGAAAGGAACATTCAATTCGAGTTTAATTCAAAACTGTTAAGATTGGGAGTGGTATTGTAGCATTATACTGACATCTAGAAATACTTTTTTCTGACTACATTTTAAATTTAAAAATAACATTGTAAAAAAATGTAAGTGAATTGGTGTGTAAAAAAAATTGTCTTATTTGTTAAAAGTGCCATCTTTCGGAAATACGTAGAACGTGCAGGACGTGTATAAGTAAACTACATTCTTCGTGTTTTCTGCATTCGAACATAGATGGAATATGCATGTATTCAAAGACTTAATTGCTTGGCGCCCATATAGCTCCACTTGAAAGTTTTTCATGGTAGTCTACATATGCGTTGTTCATGAAACTACTACTTATTCCCTTAAGAAAATAAACTTCCCATACATCTTATTTCGAATAATATATCAGAACACCAAGTTAACAATTACTACTAGAGCTGAGCATAATATAAATTCTATATCTGGGAGATTTCTTTGTTTTGTATTAGCATCTGTACTTTTATTAGAAAAAAAGCTGCAAAAAAACGAAAATATGTTCATTTGTTATGTCGTATATGTCACCAACCGATTGTCAGAGCAGCCACTTTATAATCGGGCTAGACAAATTCTAATCGGTCGGGACATTCTCATTTGAACGAATCATTGACAATATGACGATTCATTTCCAGTCGGTTTCTAATGGCGCAGTCATTGGGCGAAATACGGTACGCATATTGTGAATACGATAAAAATGTGATTCGACAAAACGAAATGTCCACGGTGATTGGTTGAAACTCGTATCGTGCGCCACTTCGTTTTTTGTTGCTGGCAAGCTGTTGCTAAACGTAGACAAACAAAATGTTCTTGTGAAGTTACTTTCTATTATTTTCGTACTATTAGTACTAAACTTAAAAATTACGTTGACAAACTGAACTAAAATTAAACCTGTTATTTATTTTGACAAAAGTGGGAATTGAATACAGTGAATTCAACGATATGTTTTTTTGTTTAAATAAATTTTAATGTTTAAGAAACCTGTGTAATATTGTTTGTGACGTCTATATCCAGTTGATAAAGGTGAAAATTCTTTTGAATATTTTTCATTGTCCATAACCTAATAAATGACAAATGGAAATAAATAACTTGTGTAATTAATTAAATAGTAACAAATGCTACGAAAATAATTGAAAATAAAATCACATTTATTTGTTTACGTTTAGCGACTGACTAAAGGTGACTGGCAATGAATCAAAAAAGCGGGTCTCAAGTTTCGACCAATCAGCGCTCAAGGTTCGTTTCGTACACAAAGACATTCATGTCTATTGGATAAATATGCGCCTGCCTTACGTCGCCTCTTTGTAAAGTACCTAAAAAAGAAACGGCACATTCTCAATAATTCGTTAAACTGACAATGTGGCGACCGTTTAGAATTTGCCTAGCCCGATTATAAAGTGCCTGCCCTTACAATCGGTCGGTGACATATATATTTTATACCATTAGCCTGGAAAATTTTATAAAAATGTGATCAAGGAGACCTTGACAAGATAACGAAAATAAAAGCTTATTATGGGTTATTTGTATTATGATTTTTTTAATTGTTCACGTTTTTTTCTGTTTATGCAGTGTTACAAGAAATAAAACCACTACATCTAGTGGCAATATATGCAAACATTTGCAATCACGAAGTAAGTTATTTAACCTCATTTATGTTATGCAAGGTCGAAGGTGAATATAAATGATGTGATTTAGTATCCACTTAAAATAATTCTGAAACTAAATTTGTTGTTAACTATTAGTTAGAACCTAACTAGGTAACGAGCCCGTGTTAATAAGACTAAATTGAGTTTTATTTACAAAAAGCCGGCAAACGAGCTACGTGAACGTTGTTAACCAAAGAATACAAACGCTACGCTAGACTACTGCTGCTACCTGCTACTCTTATACATTTTTAAGACTATATATACCTTCAGTCTTCTGTTATGTGATGTTTCACCGGTCGAGCTGCCCATTCATTCACGCAGCGTTGTTTAGTAGTCGCTGCGTGACTATACCACTCTTTTCACAGTCGTAAATATAGCATAGTATATATGTAAAATTCATACAAAACATTCTGCGCTTGAAAATCAAAAATCTTAAATGAGAATATATCATACTTTTATTTATTGCTAGCGTTCCGCCTCGTATGAAGAGAGCGTAAATAGTGTTGAAGTAATTAGTCAGTTAGTTACACCGCCATCTATTAGAATCTTTTGGAAATAATTAATGTGTATGTATATTACAGTTTGCAATCAAATGTATTGAAGGTATGTATTCTATCTCTCGACCTGGAACAAATCTCACACAGTATAAACCATTTCATTAAGATCGATTGAGTAGTTATGGAGTTCATCGTGGACCAAAAGCTTAATTTTATATATTAAGATGAAAAATTTACGACTTTACTGTTCTATATTTAAAGTTAAAACTTCTTAAGCCACGTTAAACGATATTTGGTTGGGGAAAAATCTTATAGGTTGGCGTGAACGTCATCATGCGTCAGCTACACGTGTGAGCAACATGCTTATTTAAGGAAGCGATGTTTGTTACTTACTCTACAGGGGTAGGGGCTATCTGCAGCAGCACGTGGTCGTGGTAGCTACGAGATTAGATGGACTTTTTGCCAATAATTGTAGGGAGGTTCACAAATTGTATGTTTGTTGTTCTTTTGTTTTCTTTTGTTACTTTGTCCTTAGCAACACATTTCTAAGAAATCTCTGTTACTAACATTAGTATGGACGAAACTGAAATAAATTAAGTTAATAATAATAATTTGAATTTGGAATGGTTTCGACGAACTTTTTTTATTAATTTTTCTTGTATTCAATTTTAAATTTTATTGTTAAGATGCAAGGGTTCATTTTTATTGATTACTTGGTTATTTTTGAACTATTGTTGCGATTACCCAATGTTTTGAGGTTTCACTTCTGTCTTCTGTCAAAAAAAAATAATAAAACAAAACACAGTCATCATGACTGCCTGGATTAAAAAAAAAATTGGGAGCTTATATTAAAAAAAAAGTCACAAGCCAATAAATGACATTGAAGCTGCGTTTTCGGACTCGCCTACCATACGTAACTTTTTCGGTATGTTCACAGATCTAATAGGCAATTCTGTTCATACCAAGGCAAAATTAGGTGACGTCATCGAATGAAGCCTTATTCGTTCATCCTTCGTAGGCAACTATTTCAATAGAAGTTTTAGATAAATCATATGAATATTAACTACCAGGATTTTGTATTTTAATAATTCCTTTAGCCCTACTATAATTTAAAACTTCTTTATGATCCACTTAAATATTTAAAATCATAAGATTTTCATTCCTAACCTCATTCACTACATTTCTGTTATATTGTTCTTAAATCTCCTATCATCTTCCTGCCCTTTTCCTGCTTTATGTGGGGTCGGCACAACTAGTTTTCGACTTCCACATCGCTCTATCATCCGTCATTTCAGTTGTCACTCCCATCTTGATCATATCACCTTTTACGCAATCCATCCATCTTTTCTTAGGCCTACCCCTACCGATATATCCCTCTACATTCATATCCAAAATTCTCTTTGTCACATGCCATTCTTCCCTTCTCATAACATGACCAATTAAATCTCCCACATTCGTGAATTTGTTACTTAAAACTAATGTCATGATTTCAGTAACCTAACCGCCTGAAATTTGCTTGAGCTTCGACTATTGTAGTCTAAGATACGGGGATATAAATCTGGGACGAACACTACTAAATCGTAAAAACCAAATTAGGTATGGTACGTACAACGGAATGTTACACTCGAGTTCCATTTAAGTCCACCTAAACTTGACCTCTATAATCGCCATCGGCAAGTTACGCAAGGTTTCAACCTAATTTGGTATTTACGATTTAACAGTGTTGGCCACAGATTTAACTCGGCAATCCAACTTGCGATCTATCAATGTAAACATATAATCTAGGTATATATCCTGATCACATAACAGATGAGGTATAAATTTCTTATGGCGTATCTTGCGGTCAATGACGTTGTAACTCGACAATATAAATCGTAAAAATTATCAAACATTTTGAGCATCTATGATGACGTCACACGTTATTATTAATGGCGGACGCTTTTGGCGCAACCAAACCGAAACCAGTTACTTTTATTTTATCAGTTCACGTATAAAATAACTAGTTTCCTTTCCAAACGCATAATGGAGGTAGATGTTTTTAGTATTTTATTTTTTAACACGAATAAGAAGATAAATTGAAGTTAAATTACCCGCAAACGTACGATCGTATCTTTGTTTTGATTTCGTAATGAAGCTACGAAATTATTTAAAACTAGCGACCTACCCCGACTTCCTAAGAGTTTCTCTATACAAACTTTCATCCCCTACTTGACCACCATGAATTCAAAAACCCCTTTGATAGAAGAATTCTCTGTGCATTCAGGTATCTAGGCACAGTAGTTTAGTCAGTACGGTTATTTATCAGTCAGTACGTTCCTTAGTTTATATATATGTATAGAATATATAAAGTAGTCTATAGCGCTCACAGATACTATATCTTGGTAACAGTAAAAGAATTTTCAAAATCAGCTCAGTAGTACCGGAGATTACCTCGAACATACAAACTCATAAACTCTTAGCTGTATATAATATTAGTATAGATATAACTCTGTGTATTGCATATGCGATATGTGTAATAATCACAATGGCTTGAAAGTAAACGACGAATTTCACAAGACACAGATTAAGAATTAGATATTTATATATTTAAGAAATTTTATTTTTAACAGAGATTATGCGATACAGAATCGAATGCAGGATCCGCGACTTAATAATAAACAAGGTGCCGTCTAATTACGAAACAGTGTTGCATCACTTAAATAAATAGATTTTACAATATAAAAGTTGGTGTGTATGTATGTTACTTGAAGACTCCGAAGCGGCTGGCTTCAGATTTGCCGACGCGATGCTGATGGCCGATTTTCAGGCCAGGATTTTTCAGCCATCGGGTCGACATAAATTGGTATAGCTGCGCGAAGCCGGGTCGGTTCACTTGTTGAAAATACAATTTAAACTATACAATTTTTATTACATAACTATTTATATAAATAATATAAAATTCTTCACACATTAATTTAATTGGCGTTTAGATTTCTTTGGTGAGGCCTTTGATCAAGGAGGTTGTATATTCTCGAGTTTACTCGACACCCCGAAACATGCCGGCCACAATCCATACAACAGGTTAACCTCGCTGCAGTAGCACGTATTTTTATCAACATTGTAGCATTTTACACGCGTAACATTTAAAAAATATTTCCTTCATTGTGGCTGCACTAGAGTGTGCTTTTGCCTCTTTGTGTTCGTTTCAAGATGGAGGTCGACATTCCGAACGTGGAAAGGGCGGGGGTTTTCAAAAATAGTTTTTCTGTCATTTTATTGTTAAGGACAGTATTCCATGGTATTAATTTTGTTTTATTTTGTGTGGTGGGTGTATGGGGTGTTGTGATGTGCTACACAATCGAGGAAGAGAAAATGAGTGACCCGGTGTTGAGAGATCTGAAATTTTTGGCGCCATTTTTCTTGACCAACTGGAATTTTGTAAGTGTCTAATTTATTGTCATCTATACTATATAGATAAATAAAATTGAAGTGTCTGTATGTAATATCAAAATAAAATTTCCAGACTTAATACACATGATGTATATACGGTATTTATAACGAAAATGCAATTTTTTTAAATTTTTGTCTGTATGTCTGTCCGGTTATTCCGGATAATCTCCGAAACGACTGAACCGATTTGGATGGGACTTTTACTGGAAGATAGATATCGCAACTTCAAATAGGCTAATTTAATTCAAGCAAAATAATTAGAGTTCCGCGCAAAAAGTTAAGAACCTTCGAAATTGTGAAAAAAATATCGAAATTATTCTGCGAAGTATAATATGTTTTATTTGATTCCACGCGAACGAAGTCGCGGGTAACAGCTAGTTATAAATATATATAAAACGTTTAACGTTTGAAATGTTCATCGATATATAATTATTGCGATATTTTATTCAATTTAAAATTCATGCATTCATGCATTTCGAAACGCTAATAATGTGCACGTTTAAAATGTACAATAAATTGACTTCGTGTTCAAAGAATAATTTTTTATAATTTTACATTTAAATAGTTCGTAGATAATTTTTACTTTGAAACGTATTCATCAATCTGTTATGGCGTACTCTGTTCAATGACGAACTAAATTGTAGCTGTCACAACACTATATAGCTATGGATTGGACCAGAGTAAAGGAAACTCATTTAAATAATTGTATGAATGTCAAGAACGCGGTTTTTCCACGGATATAAGATATATTTACGACATTCATAGCTACCACTTGAAGTAATCAATTGTGATTTTTCTTTTAAACGTAACTAGTATGGTATTTTTGTTTAGCACTATATAGTAGATACAATATTAGAGGAATAGAAAGGGACCAAAGAGGGGAAAACCAGACCCGCAAAACGTTTGGGTTCATTGTCAAATTTACCTATTAAGGACGCATCACGATTAGGAACATTTAATTACCTGGGATAGATATGTAATATAGAGATGCAAAAGAGGCCCATACTTTGTAAATGTTGAATAAAAAAACAATATTTTATTATATAATCTTTAAGTGTGCAATTTCATTCCGTCTGTCTGGTCGATCGCACTAAGTACTAGGTAAGGCTAAGTATTCAAACATTTATGTAACAGGCTCGTCTTAAATGAACACATTGGCCTTACAGTGATCAGCGCATAATTCCATAGTCGCGTGGCATAACGACCTTGAAGAGTCGTACAGGTTTGGCGAGCGAGAGCGCGGGGCAGCGGCGGAGCGGGGATCAATACGAGGGGCAAGATAAACAAATGTATCGAGAGTGTATTAAAGCCATCAACACGATTAAATGTAATTGCTAGTTAGTTAGTTGCTGGCTAGCGCGAATGTCATGTTCAACAGATAATAACTCATGCGACTAAAAACTAGGAAGTCTAGTTTTGCAAGAAATCCCTACCGACCTATTGTTGTATTTTATTGTGCATGTTGAAACAACAATATAATTACAACAACTGACTACTCATTTTTTATGAATAATCACAATCACGGAATAAATCTCTGAATTAAATTATCAGGCTCGTTTTCCGCGGACAACCAGTTGATGAACAAAAAATGTTTAACTGTATACAACCAAATATTAAGCGACATCACTAGATGTGCAGGTTCCTTGCCTACCGTTGAAGAAACAGAAGGTTCCTTTCGATTGGGTTTTCCATGCCTGCTGTCGTTGAAACAAAAACAAAACATTGACATATGTATAACTATGAGACAAAGTTATTTTAACCGTGGGATTCCACTGATGTATAAACATGTCGCAAACGTATTGTCATCTCAGTCTTTTCAAAGAGAAAGATAGAGAGAAAGCTTGTTTCGATACACGATTTTACACCAGTGGAAACCCACAGTTATGATATATCAAGGACATTCATAACTTTATCTGGACGAACAACTTCTGTTGTATCATGTTTTCAACAACAAAAAACATGAACGAATCACAAAAAACTGTGTTCATTCTACATAATACCGACCAAAAGTAAATAATAAATTACATAATATTATATAAACTAAGACTTACATGAACGTTTCATGCTAGGCCGTCGCGTAAAGCTTTACAAACTTCGTGATGATGAAAACAAGGGTCCACATTTTTTAACCGACTTCAAAATGGAGGAGGTTATCAATTCATCTGTAATTTTTTATGTTTGTTACCTGATAACTCCGCTCCTGGTGAACCGATTTCGATGATTCTTTTTTTATTTAAAAAAACTATGCTATCTTTGAAGTTGCATGAAACTCTCTTTATGATCGTTTTAGTAGTTTCCAAATGTATCCTGGACAAACATCGTAACACGTGATTTTATATAAGACAGTCTCTATAGACTGTCTATCACTCAGGTATAATATACCTTTCTATCAGTGAAAGAATTTTCAAAATCGGTTCAGTAGATCCACAGATTGCCTAACACCTCACAACCTCACAAACTTTACCTCTTTATAGTCTACATAAATAAAATAAAAAAATATTGTTTGTATGTTTTTTTGTCCTCTATGCATTCCTAAACCACTGTGCTGTAGTGTTCCGAGGATGCCCGCGGAGATTTGTGGCCAAAAGAATCTCGAAAAATAAATAAAAATGTTTTTAGATTGTAATGAAACTTTTTGCACAATGCTTTAAATAATTAAAAAAAAACTTCATCAACAAATTATATTATAAAGACTTTTAAAAATAATGTGAAGGCGTGTGAGATTTGGCGTAGTTTTTTTTACATTAAATGTGTTGCAAACATATGAAATTAAATAACAGAAATCATATATACTACGAATTATATTTCAAACATGGCGTCATATGACATTCTGCAATAGCCAATTCACCTTTTACAACTGACATTGTAATTTGTGAAAGGCGATCTAACGATAAAGAATTAAATAAAAACATGCTCCATTAATTATTAAAATCTAATTTATTAAGTTTTCGGTTTAGTATAAATTATCGTCAATGTGATTTTTAAAATTGCATTAAAAAGTAACGTTCGAAACTTGCCTTGGGCTTACACTTACGTATTGAGTCACGTGCCCCTTAGACAACAATACGGTAATGCGAAGCCCTTCAAATCTTTTCTATCCGATATACTGGAGAAGCCATTTAGATCAATGAACTGTACGTTCACAGACAACAGAGTACATTAAGGACAAACCACTTTAAATAAACCCCATTTAGAGCCAAATGGGTTATTAATTAAGTACAAAATATCCACCAGCTTGTGCCCCGAACATTGAACGTATTAATGGATCTAATACAATCGATATTGGCGCGACAGTCCAATATGTCAAGGTAACTAGATACAGAAAAGTTATTAATATTTTCGGCTTAAAAAGGGTGAGTTCGTCCACAAAATTTTAAAAATATAATCGAAATAGACGGACGAATCGAATATTATGGACGGTGTTGCCATAGTTTTTACTATTCACAGACACCCATCGTGTTTCTTGACGTGTTTAGGGAGAGTTTAGGAGGTGACTACATTTGTCATTACAACATCTCATTAGATGGAGTCCAAAATTCTACAGAAATCTCTTTTTCTTTCATGTCTCCTACCACATTTCATTATTCTCCGTCGTAATTTTGCTTATTTCATTGAAGAAAATAATATTGTTTAGATAATTTACCTTTATTAAAAAGCATTTAAGTTTTATTTATTCCACAAATAACGTCTCATTTCACGCATAATTTCTCGTAATAATTTGTAGAATCGATAACGACCGGTGAGCGGTGTTAAATTGCCACATATACGAACATTGTTTTATTTAAACTATAACCTCCTAACCATTAAATCACACATTAAACAACAATATAAATAGTTTAAATTGAGAAAGTTTCTACTAAAACAAAGAACTATGTTCGAAGTTAAAAATTATCAGTTGAATAAGTCGAGGATGCAATTTAGAGACATTAAAAAAATCTCTTAAATGACTATAAAATTTGTGGGCTTAATGGTTTTCTATTTTTAATTAATGAGCACTTTAAGTATTGTACAATGTCTTCCTGTAAGGTGACAGTCACGACCGGTCGTAAAAAAACTTATTTTCATTCTTTCTTATGTTCCTAAGCGATACAACTAGGCAGTGTATTAAATTATCAATTTCAGAAATAGCATTAGTAATAAAATAGTCATATATATAGTAATAATAAGTCAAATAGACACAGTATTTTTGCATGTCTTGTTCAGTTCTACCGGAAAAAACATTATAATGTAGGTACAGAGAGATAAAAACATTATAATGAATGTACAGATAGATAAAAACATTATAATGCAAGTACAGAGATAAAAACAACCCTAGGATCTTTAAATCTTCCACAGTGATCAGTTAGAGGAAATATGTTTTATAAATTTGCTTAAAATGGAGTTATATAAAAAAAATTTTACAATTGTGTGAGCATGAATTTAATTCTAGTTTTGTCTTATTGGGTTGTTATAGCCGCATAATATATTTTTCTTGGATAATGACAAAATAAATAAGATTTTTATTTATTATTTTTAGCCATATCTGAAATTTTCTGTTATATGCGCTTACGCCCGTAACCCAGAGGGGTAGGCGAAGATTACGGATTTCCATTTGTCGTGATCATGGCACACCTTTATTTAGAATGTTACTAATCGGATCGATATATGTAGGACGTCCCTGCCGACGCTGCCACTCACTTTTGCAACATAGATTTCTCTTGCTACACTCTCTTCAGTTATCCTTTCAACATGACCAAACTATCGAAGTATACCTTTCTCAATTCTAGTCACAACACCTCATAAGTCACGCATTCCCCTTTTAACGCTGTTTATCCCATTATTCAAAGTCACGCCTGTACTTCTAAAGGATTGCATCTTTACAGCATCATTTCAATAAATTACGAAATGAGCTTGACCTTTCTTGATCTCATTCAATTCTCACAAGAAAATCATGTGAAAAATTTTGCAAATGTATTTTAGTCGTCACTTGTTTCATATAAAATTTTAAATTAAATACTTATTTGCATGTACAAAAGTACGTTCGAGACATTTTGAGGTATTTTTTGTGAGAGAACATGGTCAGTTACGACCCGGTTGGCAATTGTTTTGTTAGTAAATCCACTCGTAACGAGGTCTGCGTCGAAGATGTACGAGTGCAGACTGATAATAAAGTTAGGTAATGCAAAAACATTTACAGACAGAAAGGTTGAGGCAACCTTGGCACAAAAGGACAATAAATGTTAAATAATGTATCAGATAAAACATTTACATATCTAATCTGGCCCGACGCCTCCAAAGCTCTATATATGTCGTATACTTATTGTAACAGGAAGCGAGTCTATTGTTAAACCCCGGCCAAAGCTTAAAAACAAACATTTGGTCTTGATGCAAATCACACAAATCTCATTTCAATTGGGATTCGATCCCAGTACCCGCAGCAAAAAACATTGAAATTCTTTTTTAACAGAGGTGGTGGGCTAGGCCGATGAAATACCATGACCTCACGGCGGACCTCAAGATAGGCGTCAATTAGAAGTATTCTGCGTTGCGTCTGATGATCGAGTTGTTGAAACTTAACATCAGGTGAACCGCTAGCTCGTTTGCCATCTTCTTCCATAAAAAAGAAATTTCAAAGACGCCTCAGGTTTAGGCATTTTTCGTTACATGAGAGAGAAGAAAGATAGCACGAAGTGGAGCAAACGAGTGGGACGTATGCACTCAACACAACGCGATATAACAAGATTGCGTCTTCTAACATGGCCCGTATTTTAAGATGTACGCTTCGAACGATTTATGATGAGCAGCTAATTTGTATATAATTTATATGTAACATTATGTTTCGCAAATATGATCGTTTAATATATTTAAATTTTAACCATTACTGTCAGTATTACCAATCGAAGCACTTTAACATTTACATTTCGATTAGCCACGATATTTCATTATTATGAAATATCGTGGCTAATCGAAACATTTAAAATGGTATGCAATATTTTGCATACCATTTTAAATGTTTTAAATACCATTTGTATACTCTAGCGTTGTCCAACTAACAAAAATGCTTTTAACTGATTGCTTGCGATATGAAGCAGCATTTAGCTTTGTATTTGAAAGACCTAGTGTGGATAACAAAAAATACGCATCATCTGATGAGCGAGGATTTCTTAGGTCTCGCCGATTCGTGTAATTCTCCGTAAGGCATACAACAAGTACGTAGTGCCGGTTCGTTGATTAAGATAATTTTCCAAGCTCGACCACCTTGCACATTGGCCGGTTCTGCAAACGAAACACGCCAAGTTCACTACGGCACGCGTTCATTCTTAACTAATTATTAAGTCACTGTGAAGGCTGGGCTGGTTATAATAACAATAACATCCTTTATTCAGACAAATAAACAAATACTAACAGTTTTTTGTTCCATATCACTGCCTATTTGCCTCTTTTGACATTTCTCTTTCGCTCATTCTTGTCCATACACCACCTGCTCCTGTGTTTACTTCA
>JWHW01016551.1:41979-54479 GCA_000931545.1 Papilio glaucus | reverse complement strand
TACTACAAGCGACTTGGGATTAATAAAATTAAATCCCAAACCAAACATACAACTGCAAGATACACGGTCAGCTCATCAACTTTGACATTGGGACGTCAGGCACCGGACGTCGGGAACAAAAAACGTAAAATACATGCCATAAAATCCGTATTTTTTTTTAATTATAATGTTTGTATTGTATTATTTTACCTCTAGGTATTAAGATTTTATCATTTATATTTTGGTATTAAAATAAACCTATTCTGTCTTAAAACAATGAGTACGTAACAATGTTTTTACGGCGAATTAATGCGGCGAATAGTCATAATTTCATTTATTTAATCGTAATGGGTCGTTAGACCGTTGCTATATACGTAACATAATCCATGCTAAGCATGCAAATCATCAATTTGTCGTAGTGTACATTTTTAACTAGTTTTAAATTAGCTTTCTTAAGCTTAAAGGTAACTAGTATGACTTGCTTGCTTAAAGGTAACTGAGTCGCGGAGGGCAGGGCGAGTGGCACACCGCAATACCAGCACTCCTCGCCCTCCGCGACCCACCCTCACTCGCTGCGGGGACAGGTTCCCGCAGCCACCGGCTCGCTCGAGGGGTGGGCTACTGCCACCCCGAGCGGCCCCTCTGGCCGGTCCTGCCTCACGAACCGGCCGTGGGTTCCTCTTGGCTTCACCGTGGGCCCCCACCCACGGCTACTGAGCCCCACCGCCACGACAAGGCGGGAACCCGGTCGGGGGTATAATGGTGAACTCCTGGCCTAAGCTTGAGCTTCTCTGCAACTGTAATTCTAACATTCCTCTTGTTATTTCTAATTTTGTTCAATATATTTTAGGGATAATAATGAAGTTACGTCACGTTTATAATGTAAAATTAGCCCCCGGGTCACGCGATGAGGAATACCGCGTTATCTAACGACCGAGATAAGGGTGGGGACAAAGGGCGCAGCAGTCTGCCGGTAGTACGTTGCCTAAGATTGATACCGTGGTGTTGCCATAGTTTTCACAATATTTAACACTTCTTTCGGGAGTTTTATACGTTGTTATAATAATATTGTGTCATTTATAATTATATTTGTGACCAAGTAAGCAAATAATGGAAAGAGTTTACATTTACATCTCCCTAACCTTTTCATACTTATGTAGGGCTGGCACAGTACGACCGTACTCCATACTGTATAAAGACTTACAGTGTTTTACGCCAACCCTCCTCGTGCATATATAAAATAATAGTAGGCATATCTAATTTATTTACTAATATTTCTTTTCATTCCAACTAAGCTTAAACTTGTGAACAAACAAAACATGTGAAGCATGTTTTGTTTGATGCCACTTGACAGTAGTCAAGTGGCATATTCAAACCCACGACCATGTATTTTTACATATATTATCTTTCGCGGTCCGTACCCTTAACCATTAGGTAATTGGCTGTACACGTGTAAATAAAATAAGATTCAAATGTTGCATGTTTTGTTTTATAAACTGAAAGCTTAATCTCACAACTCGGTGTGATTTTAAATAAAGTTGACATTTTTACGATTTACTTGGTTCGTAATCGACCTTGTTGTGTTAAAAAAGAAGGAGCGGTAAAATTTATACTAGACAATTACATGTTGAAATGATATTTATTTGTTCGTTTTATTGTTTAATGTTGATTTAATTTAATGTTCGGGTAGAAGAATTTTTGAAGTGGCAACACCGATAGAACATGCATGTACCGTCAACAAAATCTATTCACGACAATAGTCGCCCAAATCGCCTCGGGCGACCATTTAGTATAATTGTAAATTAAGTTTTAATATTAGTTCATAGTTTTACATACTCACATTAGAATAATTATTTTCATAAATTGTAAAAATAAAAAATATATAAGATATGGAAGATCTGTGGAGAGATAGTAACATTTTATACAACATACTATGTTTCCTTATCACGGAAAATGAGAAAATTTTCGATCGAAGCGACGCGAGATTGTATTGGAAAACGGTGTTGCATATTTTTTCAATATTACACCACGCCTATGTTTCATTATTCGCTTGCAACATGGAGGAGGCTTTGAAGAATAGTCCAGATGTTGAAATTAGATCTCTGTATACATTCAGAGTGGCCTATCTTACCGGCTGGAATTTTGTAAGTACCGTCAAAGTTTAAGTTTCTTTGTAACTTATCTGCTACTTATTATACTTGTTGGCTAAGTTATTAATGATAAGTCATCAAGTGTACATTTGAATAGGTTGTGATCTTTAACTTTTTCAGTTCATCTAGCTTAACAAATATGTAGTTTAATGAACTTTTACGCTGTACGCTTATAGAAAAAAATATTATGTTTATTGTATTGTTTATATTGTCTCAAGTATATGGTTTAACTTAGCGCCTTTGAATGTTATAACACGGGCTATCAGTCACAACAAAACCACGTTTGTGTAACTGTTTTCTGTCTGCTTCCCCTCGTTACCGGTGTTAGCACATATTTATTTATTATATAAGGGAATTTATATATGTTTATTATTGACCAAATAAAGCTATATTTCTGTATTATCTCTCTGTGTGAACGGACCCTTACGTGTGAAAGTTTACATAATATAAGGTATGGATTACGTTGAATTTGTAAAATATAATTAAATCGGCGTAATTTCTTGCTTATTCAGTGGATAAAACTAGACCTCAACACCGAAATCAAAAACGTTATATGTAGTAACGTAACGTTTTCGTTACTCTGTAGCATTTCAGTTGCAAGTTCTGATAAATTATCGATACTTGCCGGAAATTATGTACACCACTTCCGCTAAAGGCTTGGCTGCTTGTGTGGTTAGTTAGAAGCCTTTTTATGTGATTAGTTGCAAAAAGCTACTTTATTAAGGGTCGGTTGGCGTGGTTAGTAAGATACTTATAAGATACGCTTTTCACGGCGTAGATCGTGAGTTCGATCCCCACCCAGGACGACATTTGTATGTATGGACATGTCTGTCTGTCCTGAATCTGGATGTAATTATCTATTTAAGTATGTATTTACAATATAAAATTAGTATATGTAGCATATCAGTTATCTGGTTTCCATAGTACTAGCTCTGCTTAGTTTGGGAACAGATGGAATTTACAAATTCTACTTCTGCATACATCACAATTGATAAACACGTCTTCCGTGACGGTAGGTCTAATAATTAAATAATTTTCCTCTCATTTCTTAGCATCTACATCATTGCCATCAATTTCTTTTATTTTATTCTATTTCCGAATTCTTATAACATCCAGTAACACACTTTTTCCTTATCTTGCTTCTATAACTATTGCAGAATAGTAAAATGGAGGGTTCTACGTAATAAGCCCATCATCTGCGTTTTACTTGATTGCTTATCGTGTCATCTTCCAACTTGCCCAGACCTAGCTGCTAAATCCAGCAACTAGGCCCCTAGATTATATTAGGGACCTAGAATTTTTTTACTTTTAGCTCAAGATCACTCGGATCGCGAGCCCTGTATCAGATGAAGCTGTAAGAACCAATGTCAATAAGGTAATTGACATATAAATCGTTTAAACAACAATAGTTGTTGTGACGATTTAGATGTGATTTTATTGCTTTTATATAGTTTATGTGTGTAGTGAAAACTTCTTTTCATTACACACATAAACTATACACCAAATATTGTCTTACTACTAAGGGCTTACTAAAAAGGGCGATATAAGGAGCACTCATAACCGACGAGCATGTATGCGTGATGTATGAATGAAGAAGAAGCGAGAGAGGTGTGCCAGGATCGCGCCAAATGGAAATCCATGATCTCTGCCTACCCCTCTGGGTTACGAGCGTGAGCGCATATTTATTTATTGTCCTATGCGGTTAATCTTATAGATTCGCGTGAGCAACAAGCTGAACATGCTTATTTGAATTTAGAACATTATCGACGAAAATTAACAATTTTTTCTTGTATTCAATTTTGATTTTTGTCGCTAAGATAAAAGGGATAAGTTTTGATGATTATTCGATTTATTTTTGAACTACTGTCGCGGTTTCGTACTTGTTGTGAGTTTTTTACTTCGGTCGGCAGTCCAGATTTTCCTGTATTTTTCTTTTCTTCTATAATTTGATGTATTTTTAATTCGTATACACAATATCCACTGCGGATCACATAATTTCTTATGCGATCTTGCAGAGACTCCGTGCGTTGTCCTCTGCATTGCCCTTTCAATGACCTTGAGCCTTCTCCGTAAGACATCGCTGTCAACACTCACTGGCCATAGACTTTCAAATTAAAGCACTGCGGTAGGTGTTGATATTAGCTCTTTTACGTTTTACAATCTTTATTGTATTATTTAGAAGCTACACGCGTTTCCGTTCTCAGTGTTATTACATAAGTAACTAGCTGTCGCACTTGGCTTCGGACGCATTCTTTCTTTATTTTGCTCGCTCGATATTTTAGTAATTTGATTCCACGGATGTATAACATGTTACAAAAAGTTGTTATTTTTATAACATTATCGTGGTTACAAACGAACATAAAATTGTTATACGTTATATATGTAGATGTACAATAATATTTAGAATCAAGATCACATAGCTTGCGGAATATGTATCATTTTACTGTGTGTTGTGGTAACACCTTGGTGGAGAACACCCGGAGGTAATTAAATATCGATAATTTATAACAATGTATTTCGCCTTCCTACTTTGCTTAAGATCGGAAAATATTATTCAGAGCTTTGAATGTTATTTAGTTTTTTTAAACTGGTATTTCAACTCAGTTTCGGAGTACCCGTAACCGACGAACTTGTATGCGTAGATGTATGGATGTAGAAGAAGCGAGAGAGGTGTGCCAGGATCGCCTATCCCTCTGGGTTACGGGCGCGAGCGTATATTTGTTTATTTACAGTATTATAATAATTTCTGGATAGGTCATCATCATCTCCCTGCCCTTTTCCCATATTATGTGGGCTCGGTACAGGATGACCGTAGTCTTTGCTGTATAGGTTTTGACTAAAACTCTTAAACCGGACGTTTGTCTGACGCCACACTCCTCGGGAATAATTGCACAAGTCTTCGTAACCCATTGCGATCAAACTTCTGGATAAGTCAATATATAAATGAACATTTCGTCTGTAGTTCTCGGTGTAGATTTCCAGGCGTATAAACTTAGCGCTTCTTCAAGGCACACTTTTATACCTAGTCATTGCGCATGTAGGCGACCTAAGTTATAACACTCGAGAACATTCTAGAAGTTTACACAATAACACTAGGAACAACATTAAAAGAAAAAAATCTATTTATTCTCATTAGATTACGTAAAGTTTTCTATCGACTCACTTTATTTAATTGACGTGAAGCTTGTGTGCTGTTGATTGATGCTTTAAGTCGAATAGTATTTAGGGTTAGCAAATATTTTAATAGTGTAGTGAGCAAAATTTAATAATAGTCGAAACTTAAGTGGTTTGAATTGCAAAAATCGTAATGAGGATCTTTACATTTGTTCAAATTATAAATAATATAAATAAATCAGCCTTTTTTACACTGCAGGGACACAGACCTTCCTCTCCGTGGCCGTAATCCACCATGCTGGCCCAGCGCGGGTTTTTTTTCATGACCCTTTGAAAGGGTTATTAAATGCAGCAACTTTAAGTACTTTATTGTTAAAATATATTTTTTGTGTTTGAATTTGGTGGTTCTAGGACATGACGGTTTCCTCACAACGTTTTCATTTACCGTTTTTGGAGCAGTGATGATGAAATAACTCACACTAAGTAAAGCGCTTGCCTGGTTCGAACCCGCGGTCTACAGTACGTAAGTCGGGCCCTATACTACTGGGCCATCAGTGCTCAGTCTCCAAGTTACTAGATTCATTTTCAAAACTTTGCACCCGAAATAAGGTCTTCTTCATAATCAGGTTTTATAATGGTGATATAACAGTCTGTGTGATTTGTCAACGAAACAGATTTATGTTGCAAAAGTGAGTGGCAGCGTTGGTAGGGGACGTCCAAGGAGAACTTATACCGATCAGATTAGTGACATACTAAAGAAGGACGATATAAGGAGTACCCGTAACCGACGAGCTTGTTTTCGTAGATGTATGGATGTTGAAGAAGCGAGATAGGCGTGCCAGAATGGAACTTCATAATCTCTGCCTACCCCTCTGGGTTCAGTCGTGAGCGTATATTTTTGTCCCCTTTTTCATTGATGATGATGCCAGCGTTTAAATAATCTCATCATCACATTTGTATCCCTTAATTTTACAATGTCGTCTATCATGGCACATAGACGAACGGTATCAATAAGGTCGTTGGCTGGGCAAAGGGCACAGCCCGGGCAGACCAGAGTATCAGTTAATTAGTAAATACAATAAATTTCAACACAACACCGATAAGTGACCGTAGAGTAACGTACCCGCAGACACTTCCTCTGATTTTATTAGGACACATCCTGTTTTTGGACGTCGCCTTTCCATTATCATTATTGTATGTTTTTTAACATTCAGTTATGTTCGGATGAAAACAGAAGCTAGAAAAGATATAGGAAAATTATAGTATATATCTGTATCAACATAATTAAAATTAAATTCGTAATTCACGCGTCATAACATCAGCTTTTAAAGGTCAAAAAATCTGTCTGACGCACACTCGGCGGAAACTTATTCTATTCAAATAAGATTATACGTAATGAGGGATAATTTTTATGATGTTTATAAAAAATATTCTCGACATTTTCCGTGTTTTTAAAAAAAGCTATTGAATGACGATTTCGTGCTGAATAAATTAAATGAATTTTATTATTTATAGTTTATTATTATGGAATCACACGTGCACGTTTCAAATACAGTGCTGGTCAGAGGAAGACTAATTTTAACGTTTGTGGTGCCTTCATCATCATCATCGTCATCATTATTAATTTATTCCTAGTTAGTCTTTCAGTAACTCGCCTATTTTTTAACTAAAGTTCACAGAAATTGCGTACTCTTGTTTCAATGAGCTCAGTAAGCTGCAGAATATATTGATTAGATTTGACAAACTCGTAAACAAAATAAGCTTAGACTTTGACGGGTCGGTCAGCGTCGTTAGTAAGATACTTGCTGTTCACGCCGCAGATCGTGGGTTCGATTCCCACCCAGGACAGACATTTATGTTCATGAACATGTCTGTTTGTTCCGAGTCTGGGTGTAATTATCTATTTAGGTATGTATTTACAAAAGAAAACTAGTATATCAGCTGTCTGGTTTCCCTAGTACAAGCTCTGCTTAGTTTGGGATCAGACGGCCGTGTGTGAATAATGTCCCAGCATATTATTACTTCAATCGAACGCTGGACGGTCGCAACAACAAATTTCCTTTTTGAATATGGTCTGGTCTCTGTATTTCTAATTATCTCACGAGAAATTTAAACGAACCTTTTAGGAACGAACTTTTTAAAAACATTTATATCAGCCTCTTCCGCCATTCACTTGTCTGTATTGCCGTCTGTTACATTAATTGCAGGAAGGAATTAAAGTTTACCATTATTGTTGCATCAAGGACTTTGCAAATGGGACGGATGTTTAACCATTGATTGTGCTTTATATTCTTCGGTGATAATTTGCGTACTAAAACTTCAATATACATTATCTTGAACATTTAATACCAGTCAGACAGGTTTTTAACTTTATAATAGGTGCTAAGCCCACGCCGAGTCCTCGAATTAATAAAATAATGAAAAACAATGAATGCTGGGAATTTTGCCAAATGATATTATACGACTTTTTCATTACAACTTATACATAAATAAATAAATTAGTATAATATGGTGGGAAATCTTTTGTTTTAACACAGATAGTAAAAAATATCTCTTTTTTTTAAATTAATTTAAAATGTAAGCATTTGCAAAACAATATTTTTTGCTTTAAATGCAAAAACACAAAGAGGAAAATTATAAATATTGCTATATTTTTTATATAATTTTACGAAAGTTGTAATTAGCGTACAACTTTTAAAGATGAGACTATCGTTACCAGCCAAGACACCCACTGCACACAGGCCCTCCCAAAGAATGGTAATGATAAACCTACTACTATCCTCATCGTATGGTCTCCCGCCGCCTGTACTAACCTGTGAGAGGTTTTCTAATCATTTTACTGCCTTCCTATTAAACAGTAAGATATTATTCCGGTCAGAATATCCTATCACTGGAGGCTTTCCCTAGTACTACGACTCCTGCAACATACATATTTAGCATCATCAGTCATTGGAACTCTTTAAAGTCCATTAATCTTTGGATTTAATATTAATTCCGACTCCAATAAACTTGTATTCAATGTAATAATGAACAGTTGTATTGCAGGCCTTCCAAACGATATTCTTGATGCTGTCGCTGGTCCACGACGTGCTGGAGTGGCTGGACAAACACGAAAGCCAGCTGGGGTCACTGTTGCGGTACTGGAGGGATATTGTTTTCTCTGGACTCGTGTTACCCTTTACGTTGGTAAGTTACTTAGTAAAACCAAACTTGTACTTCATTTTAACTCAGGCAAAGATTTCTCGAAGCTTTACTCTGTTAAAACTGCGCGTTGGAGTATAGTTTGAAGAACAATAGTATTGTTTTAGACTTTCTTTGGTTCTGATTGGTCAATTCAACTTTGCGAAAACGCATAACAATGATTATCTCTCCTACTATCATAAACTAATGCAGTAACTTTTGTTCAATCTTCGATTTTACTTAAAAATACATTCTGCAGTCCATAACCTTTAGGAACCACGCAACTCGTTTGCTTTTTTGCTATTCAACCAGATAGTCCCGCGGTTTCATCGGCCGTGCAATTTAATTTAACCGACGAATATCCATCCTACGCTGACCCTATTTATTATGATTAATTATATAGATTTAAGGCCAACTTACAAAACTGACTGACTGATATATCAAAACGCACATCGCAAACTACTGCGTCTAGATACTTGAAAATTTGCATTGATTTTGATTCCAAATCCTGCAACTAAGAGCGTCTTTCTGTATTTCAATAACTATAATAAAACAATGGTAACGTTGCTTTTCCAGTTCGTATCTTCAATGTTCTGGTGCGTGTATGCGGTGGACCGGGAGCTGGTGTTCCCGCGGGCGTACGATGACGTAGTCCCGTGGTGGTTCAATCACTGCGTCCACACCAACATCTCCGTCGTTGTTCTCATCGAGACCCTGTTACAGGCTAGAAGAAGACCGAGAGACTTCAAGAAGGAAATCCTGGCTGTCACTATAGTGGACATCGCGTACGCTATTGTGTAAGTTTTTTTATGGTATTTTTTATGGAGGTCGTGGTATTTCCGGTTGCGCCGGCGCATTCGTGCAACAGATGTAGTTATAGATAGGTATCTGTTAAAATACAGCATGATTTTACAATCCGTTGCTCTGAATCACAGTTGCAGAAGTAAACTACAAGTTGTACCTAAAATTTGTCACAACGACAGCAGTTGTCTAATAACTGAGGGTACGAAGCTCAATGTCAAAAAATAATAATTGAAGAATTAATCAAGACAATATCAGCTCCAACATTTTTTTTTTATAGGATAAGGGGCAAAAAAGTTAATTTAACCAATTGTATTTTACAGATACTACGCAATTTACCTCTACACTCACAGATGGCTGTACAGAATTTTCGGTGTGATGACTTGGTGGCAAATTTGCTTGTACCAACTGGTAATTTGGGCTTCGTCCTACATCTTCTACTTCCTGCAGTTCCCTATCAACAGGCTGATCCATGGAGATGTCGATGAGACAGACAATGGTACTGCAATGACCGGCCAAGTCACCGAGGAGATGATGAATGGAACCAAAGAAGAAAGGAACGAAGATAAAGGAGATAGTGATTCGAAAGCTTCTAGTCTATCTAAAAACCCATTGAGCTTAAAGTATAGATCAATTGGTAATAAAATCGAAAAGTCATATTTGTAAATATAATATCATTTGGGTTAGCCAAATCCTTGTAGTGATTATTGCTGGTGACGGAGAATATTCTAAGCGATTTAAGTACATCGCAATGATCAGATAGTTTAATCATAGTTGTAGAGGAAAGGTATATCACCAATAGCCAGTATTGTCCAGACAAGAATCTAGAAATTATACCTAGAGGTTCTTCTTATTCAGTTCAATGTAATATTCAGACGAATTGTGAAAGTTGAGTTTTGATTTTTCTAAGATTGTATCCTAAGAATCATATTTATTTAAATTAAGCATCTATTGATATATTATTTTATTTTATTTAATAGTACAAAGGAAATTTCTAGATTTTATCTTGTACAATACTGGTCACGGTGTTGCCGTTTGAGAAAACGAATTTCACTGATATAAGTTGTGTGTGTGTGTGTTTAATTACTGTTATATTATAAATTTTAATTACTGTTATATTATATTTAGACAAATACGCCTTAAATATAAATTGTTAATAATTAATACGGATTTCTTAATGATCATTGAAATGATCGGTTATTTTAAAGTCACGTGTTACAATTGTTTAGGGTACAATCAGATCCCATTGTTGGCCTTAGATATAGTACAGGGTATTGCAGCTAGGAGGTCAAGATGAACAGGCTTGGGAGTATTGTTTCTCTTTGATTCTGTGATAGGAACACGGTGAGTCAGAACCTGTTGTGAATTCACTCCCAGTTTTACATGCGTCTGTCAGCAAATAAGTTAATTTGAAAATGGAATTTCTTTTTTTATGCCCAAAGTGATCCTAACTCTTTCGTCTACAAGATACGTGCATCCAGAGCAGCCAACACGATGTTTTAAATTTAAACTGATAAAACGCGTAAAACTAACTTTAGTCTGTGATATAAAATAGAACAAAGAAACACTATGAAGTTCAAAAACAACCGACGGAAAGATCATCGTCAACCCATCAAACGTCCAGTACCCACCAGGCCTCTATCTCAGTACAGGCCGGCATTTCTTGCCCTCAAATGAAAGTGTGCATTTGTCTATTCAACAATATTTCTGTGTGATATATGTATATTTTAAAGTGTTTAAGTTATTAATATGTTAGGATTAAATATGTACAGAACAAAAGTTTGGATGTAAGTCTGTCGATATATATGTATTTTTCATATACTGAGGACCAAGTTTTTATTGTAATTTTTATATACTTTTATATAGAGACTGAAATTATACACACAATAAATAAAAACTTATTTGATATTTAAGTGAATTGCTTCAAGTAAATTTAAATCTAAACCGTCTTTCTTAACAAGGTATGCGTTATGTGAACGTCTTCGATCAGGTTCAATTCTAATTCATTTGTACAAAAAGAATTACTATTTTTCGGATTCCAGGTAAAAAAGCGTAGCGATTTTTTTTAAATCTCTGTCCACTTAAATTATATTAAAAGGTAACGAGTTATTCTTGCAAAAGAAGTTGATACCAGAGTTGATAATATCGAGCCAGCTTGCTTTGAACCAAGCAAAATAACAACTAAAAGAAAAAAAAATCGGCAGATAGATTTAATATATTAAAATTGATTTGACGAACGCTACAGTACACAGCGACCGTCAAACAAGATTACTAAAAGAGAACTGGTTTATAACATTTACATTAAGTTTTATACGAAAAAAAAAACGAAAACAAACACGTCTCCAGCGAATTGAGGAAACATTTTTTAAACATATTATCTTTTTAAACTTTTCGATGTCACAGATAAAATATAGCAATGGAATGATGCTAAAAATATTATGAAATTTAAAACTCGTTTAAATGTTAAGTTAAAAAAAAGAGTGCTTACAATAAATGAATAAAATTTTCTGTGCAATTTTATACTGTATGATATAAATGATTAACTTTGCTGTCCCATAAGTACTTTTTTATATTATCCCAAGAGTATTGGACGTATGGGATTGGATGTATGTGGCTCGTGTGGGACAGGGAAGTTGAAATCATTATATTCATTGATATTTATTGTTACTGTAAAAAATATAGTTTCGATAGATTAGTTCATATAATTCACAAGAAATTTATTATCCTTATTACCTTTAATGTAAAATTTAAGTAAGTGGACTAGTAAGACTACAGGACTCTCAGATGTATAGAAAAAAAAAAACAAATATATGTACGAACTTATTATTTCTTGTTTTAATTTTCTTTCTTAAGTAATATAATCTTGTAACGGGTGTCTTCGGGGCGTCGCGTGTGAAATGAGAGACTTTGAAAGGTCAAAGTTTTATTTTGCACACAGAACAAAGTACAAATTGGCAAATAATAATACTTACAACTAACAAGAAACTTAGCTTACACGTTCCACATTGGTAGAAGCAAGTAGTAAGATAGCTCAGAAAACTCCCATAGGCCAATGAACCTAATACTAATAATATCAAAGTGCGCAGAGACGAAACCTATCTGAGAACTTACCAGCGCACGCGATTAAAACACCAGTGGCGCCATCTAGTCCACTTGTAATGCATTTCACACTTTTATGACGCCATCTAAACTCGGTTCCAAAAATTACGGGTCAGTCACAAAAATTGAAATACCTCCAGAACTGTAAAAGCTAGATCAATGAAATAAAAAACAGAA
>JWHW01016551.1:28260-41719 GCA_000931545.1 Papilio glaucus | reverse complement strand
ACAGTCTTCGTTTCATTAGGATGGCATACGTAGTTCGGGAGATATTCGGGTTTATGTGACTGACCCGTTATTTTTGGAACCGAGTGTAGTTCAATGATAGTATAAAAATCTAATAATGCTCTCACAAACACAAACTTCCTTATCCTTCACACGTAGATAGAGCGACATGAAACTTGCAAAAACCTGTCCCGGTACCCACCCACTAAACGTTATTGAATTATTTTTCTTCAACTGGGTGACATTACGGGCTTCTCTTTACTATGCAGACATTAATTTAGTAAGTTATCAATGTTTCGTCGTGTATCAGCTCAGTTAGCTGCAGTAGTCAACATGTACGAGTTTTAAAATTATTAAAACTCCCGTGAGACATTATTATTAACTTTTTATAACAACGGCTTTACTCACGTTGGCGTTTCGAACCCACTCACCCTGAAGAAGGACCTCCGATAGGTCCGAAACTTGTCGGTACAAAAATACCGAAGGAAAAACGCGAACGTGAGTAAAGCCGTTTGTTATAAAAAGTTAATGTACGAGTTTTGTTTTTCATTTGCAAGGCTATATAAGAAAAATAAATTATATAAATATCCTAGCAGTGAAGTCAAAGTGAGGTATGTCATGAGAATGATGACTTGTCTTCGTTATTGAGTGTTCAGTCATGATCGAATGATGACGATTAAATGAAGAGTTTTTATTTAAAGTAACTGACAAAAATGATTAAAACTGTTACGTGTTCCATATTGCAGTAAGATTCGGTGGAGGAGGGCCAAAGGATTGATCGGTGACCAAGACCTTAATATTGTCAATCCAATTGCGGAGACGCTAAGTTTCCAGCCTCTCGGTGTTTTGCAGGTTGGATTCTGGCGAATGTTCGCACGATTAAATACCCCAATCTCACTTCCAACGTGGAAGGTTTAGACGTAACGCTAGTGGTAGATTTATACATATAGCAACAAAAATGACTGAATAGGCGCAAATACTATATAGTGAATAATTTGACCACCATTTAACATCAGGCTCAATCAGCCTAAAATCGCTGGTTTGAATAAACCATATTATAAGAAATATTATAAGAAAAGGAATGAAAATACTAAAGAACAATTTCTATGTTTCTTTAATGTATTTAAGAAAAGTTATCTTAAAGTATCAATTATCATTAATTATAAACTTATGATCTCGTTTAATATTTATAAAATTTACAAATTTACGAAACTGTCGAGAAAAACCACTCGGTGCCTGCCATAATACAATTTCAACGTAATGGTGAGGTTTTTGTTTGAGATTCACTAACTCGTTGAAAATCGATAAGTACACTTCCGAATACTTGTTAATAATTAAGGTCGACGAGTAATTTTTCTTCGACAGTATAGTCAGGTAACCTTTGAAAAATATACGATTTTCTTAAAATTAGGGTAACTAAGGAGTATTTATCGACCTTAACTCTAATTATAAATTGGCAGTGGTGCTCTTTTGTTCAAATAATTGCATTGAAAACAATAATAATTAATAGTTGTTTATCACTAAATAAATATCTATCAACTAGGCTCGGTAGAAATTCTGATTCGAGAGTGATTACATTACTTTTTCCCACTTAATTGTACAATAATTGTAACTTATACCATATTATCATAGCTTAATTTGATCCACTATCATGTAACTCCTTGTCCTAAAAGTAATACGTTTCTATCTCAAATCTCTTGCGAGTTTGCACTTGAGTCTTTCAAAGGTTACCTGTGACAAATGCTTAGAAGAAATTCGGATATTGCCTATAAAATAGCTGCCTCGCAGGCCTCGTCAACACGTCGCCTTTGAAAGTGATCCTCTGCGGCTGAATGTAATACGAGGAGGGTGTTCGTATGCTAACACCTTGTACTTGTTGGCGTTTTCTCACTTGAAAGTTGTTTAACTCCGATGCAGCGAATTGCGGATCGGCGTTAAAATTGTTCCTAAATCTTGGGAATGAGTAATCTCTGTCCGGAGACACTACGAAACCACTAGGAACTCTAACTTTAGGAACGATCGGCGCTAAAGCTTCATTCAGCGCCACATCGTAATCGTTCTCCGTCGAATCAGCTAGATTTTGTTTTATCGATATATCTTCGGGCAGTATCAACGGCTTCCCCGTTGCCGTGTACGGTTTTGAGATTTCTGGTTTAAGCTGCAGTGACTTGTACCGAGCTTCCTTCTCCGTTATCGGTTCGGAAGTTGCAAGGTAAGGCTTGAGATAGTCCCCTGGCGATAGCGTCGATTGCAGTTTATTCCTTATGGCTTCGTAGTTATCGTTGAAGACCCTCAGGACCTGTGTTGCAAGAACTTTTGCCTTGTCCCCCGGTGGCGTAGCCTCTGTGGTCGTTGTGGTCGGTGGTATTGTTACTACGATTTCACTAGTAGTTTCTTTATTTCCTATTTGTTTTTTGTCATTTCCTTCATACTCAATATCCTCCTCATCATAATATTCATATTCTTCTTCAGGCTTCGATTTTTCTTCTCGGGTTGGTTTCTCTGTACCTAATGTTGTGGTATCTTTTTCAGTAGTTGTTGTAATTGTCTCTGTAGTTGTTATTTTAGCAGTTGTAGTAGTAGGAGTAGTCGTTGTAGAGGGAGCAATGGTAGTAGTAGTGGTGGTTGTGGTAGTGGGTTTAGGGGTGGTGCTGGGAGGTAAGCTCAGATCCTTACCAGCTACGGGCTGCAAGCCTCGCGGCAGATAGGGACTGCCACCCCTAGACGGTAAAAAAGGACGTTTTACAACTCTTACATTAGGTCTGACTTCTTTTATCTTAATTACAATGTCCTCTTCTTTTAATTTGGGTTTTTCAGTACTTGAATGCTTTTCGTCTTCGTAGTAATAATCGTCCTCGCTCACTTTCGACTTCGCGGGACGTTCATCTTTATTACGTTGAAAATAACTTGGTTTCTTTGATGGTTGGTCGTATACGTAATCGTCGTAATCTGATACTGTTTTCGAGTTCGGGACCTTTAAATTTCCGGGACCCGTTAAATATAACCTCGTAGGTTTAAATTTCTCTTTAACAACTGGCTCTGGTTTAGGCCTTTGCTGAATTGCACTTGATTTTCCAGAAGATGACGGTTTACTCACCTCTTCTTCATAATCATCGTAATATTCATCATCGATTTTAGGTGGAGGTTTCGTAGTAGCTACGGGAACATAATCATATTTGTCTTTTTCATTAGCCGGAACGGGACGTTTTATTTTCGGAGGCATACGTGGTTGGCTAAAAATTCCATGACCGTTAGGTTTCACTAATGGCTGACCCTCTGGTGCAGATGGAGCTTGTCGTTTGTCTTCTTGTACTTTGTCGTCACCTTCATCATTTTCTGGTTTTAAGTAAGGTCTTTCCTCTCGTCTATACGGCCTATCATCTCTGTTATATAGACGACGACCTTCGGTTGGTTGATACCGGTCCCTAGGTCTAATGCTGTCTCTTTTACCATCTTCATTTCCTGTATCGTCTTTTAAAGGTCTTCTTTCATCTCTTGGTCGTGGCTCATCTCTGTATCTCGTCTCATCTCTAGGCCTTTTATCTTCTCTAGATTTAAATTCATCCCTCGATCTTATTTCATCCCTTGGTCTAATTACATCTCTAGGTCTTAAATCATCTCTGGGTCTTGTTTCATCCCGAGAACGGCTCTCATCTCGTGGACGTATTTCTTCTCGAGGCCGTATCTCATCCCGAGGCCGTATCTCATCACGAGGCCGTATTTCATCTCTAGGCCTGATTTTTTCTCTAGGCAATATTTCATCTCTTGGGCGTTTTTCATCTCGAGTCTTAACTTCATCTCTTCCGGTTGGTATTTCATCGATTGAAGTGATATCAACCATTGGCTTGACTTCGTCTCGCGGTCTAAAATCATCTCTTGTTCTTCCCTCATCACGGTACCTCGACTCATCTCTAGGTCTTTCTTCCCAAGGCATTACATCATCTCTAGAACTTTCACCTTGCGTTCTATCACGCGTACCGTCACTGGACCGGTTTTCGTCTCTAGGTCTATACTCATCTCTTTTTTCATCACGAGGTGCATTACGTGGTCTATCCCCATCGGCAGGTTTGTATCGATCTTCATCAGCATCTCTTGGTCGACCTGGTCTTTTACCTCCTTTATAGTTAGGACGTCTCTCTTCTCTTCTTTCATCTTCATCGTAAGGTCTCCTTTCTAGGTAGGGTCTTTTTCCGGGTCTTCGTTCATATGGCCTTCTTTCTTCAACGTAGTCTTCACTTTCATCCCTTGGTCTTGGTCTGGGTTCATCATATCTGGAAATAGTGACAAAGTATTATGTTCAAGTTCAGAAAAATATTTCTACTATTGTTACTGTCACCGCCAATTCGTTTAGCATACTAATGCAATGCAACTGTATACAATTACATTGTTACATACACTATGGTAAGAGAATTTAAACTATTTAACATTTTAACAAAACATTCGAGATAAAATGTCATTATTTTGTTGGGTTGTCAGTTTACAATTATATCATTGCTTACCCTAACTTATATTACAAATGCGAATGCGAGTTTGTTTGTTACGCTTTAACTCTTTAACGGCTCAGCCGATCATCATGAAATTTTGCAAACACATTGTCAGGGATACAGACAATGACATAGGATGAGGATTTTTATTCCAAAAAAACTTCCCGGTGTTGGCAAAACCAAACTTAATGTACCATGGTAATGCATGACAAGAAACAGCCAATAACAACTTTTTGACATTCACCTATAATTCCAAGTTATATGCGAAGTCGCTGGCAAGAGTTACAAGTATTATTGTAACGTCATTCTTTATTAAATTATTTATATTTTTATCAATACATTGTGTTGGTACTTACTTATCGTCATACTCATCGTAGGGTCTTCTTTTCCCCGGCCTCGCTGGCCGCCCTTGCGGTCTTCTTGTTCTGCCACCCCTGAAATTTTAATACAATTCACTTAATTTCCCTTTTAAAATGGTTATATCAGGTAATCGAATGTAATGATCAGATCAACTTCTTTAGACGCGTTAGATGATATTTGCCAGAGGAAAATCTTTCAGGTTCGCGTAAACTATACTCAATGTCAGCAACATACTTATTTGAATTAGGAATATTTTCGACAAACTTTTTTTCATTATTCTTCTTCAATTTTGAATTTTATTGTTAAGACGTAATGGTTTATTTTCGATGATTCTTTATTTATCTTGAACTATTGTCGGGCCTTCCCTGTTTTGAATTTTCAGTTCTGCCAGCAGTCCTTATGCCGGCCGGCCTGTGTTTTTCATTCATCAAGTTAGTAATATGTTTGTTCTATACCTTGTTTCACAGCATTATGTGATTTTGGTAAACAAAGGTTTTTACATTAAAATTCTTAACATCCAATATATTTTTCGAAAAACAATTTTTTCTCATACTACCTTATAGCATTAGCTATCTATATTACACAATTTCGCTTCACTTTATCATAATTTCCACAAAATTACAACATTTCCGATGCAATTATAAAAAGTGTAATGGCCGCCATGTATGGTAAGTGACGTTTGTATGTTTACAACAATCACATCTTGGAATGAAACAAGACAAAGTGATGTAATGAGTTTGTTATTAACACTTACCTTTCTTCGTAGCCGTATTCATAGTCGTCTCTAGCGGGGTAGTAGTACTCGTCGTCGTAGTAGTCATATCTGTAATTGGGGCGGCGGCGGCGCGGGGGGCGCGGGGGACGTGTGGTGGTGGTGGTGGTTGTCGTCGTGGTCGGCGNNNGCCATATATAGAGCATCGTTTCTGCAGGGAAAGTATTTTTCTCATTTACTTAATGCGTTAGCTCACTTTATAAAAAAGTCTTAAACTAATTTTAAATTATCTTAATATGAGCAGGGTATATGCTGCAATATGTACATATTTATGGTATCACAGGATGTCTCATTTGTTTTCGCCATTTAGATTACCTATTCGGCGTTAAATTTTAGGTCATATCATGAAGAATCCTCCTCTTAGAGTACTTCAATGGACATTTAAATGTACAATGTAAGTAACTAACCTATTAAAGTAATTGGGAGAGTTCTTGCAGTCGACTTCAGACACGAAGTGACAGATGAACGTCTTCTGATCGAAGGCGGTGTAGTTCGCGCACAGGAAGTCGTACCTGGTGCCGAAAAGGCAGTGGTGGTAGACCTGCAAACGTACAATAAAAAACATGTTTACCACAGCACGCCCTAACTTTATATTTTCAGACATAAAATGTTTAAAAAAATGAAGATGTTTTCGAGTTGCCACGTCAGGGTACTAACCTGACATTTATGAGGTACAGACGCGTAGAAGCCATCGTGTCGGCCGTCGCACTTGAAGTCCATCATCTCTGGAGGCGGTACCGCTTCGTAGAACGGATACTCTGACAGATTGTACCCGTTGAGCTCCCGAGGGAGGTTCGGGTCGTAGATGTAGTCTATCTGCGGGATGCCGGACAACTTCCTCGTCGCATTCTGCGCCCCTTCCGCCGCCTCTGCGGTTGTCTCTGCCTGTGAATACATGTTAGTTGATTATTATATCTAGACATGGAAAGTACACACATACATGTTGTATCACACACTTGGCCAAATACTCCGTTAAATGCTAAAAATTTAATGAAATATTCTGCCATGTTGCCGTCGCACGGGTAATATCTTTGGACAAACTATCATCCCCTACCTTTAGGGGATGAATTTAGATAAATCCTTTTTCAGTGCTTCTACGTAATAATAGAAATCTCTGTGCGAAATTTCAAATGTCTAGGCGCAGTTGTGCTGTGCGTTGATATATCAGTCAGTCAGTCGGTTTCTTCTTTTATATACATATATGTCTAGAAGATGGGTAATTTAGTGCGTCTTCTATATTGTGTCTTAGTGGTTAGTTCTATATTGTGGCAAAGAATTCAGATAATATGTTAAAATAATATTTAAAATAAAATATCCGTTCAATACAAGTTGTAATAAAATTGCGAATGTTTTTTTTTAAATGGTTTAACGCATTCATTACGAACTTTAATTGCGTAGATCTTTATCTCAGAATATTCGGTAACGTTACATTAATGTTTTATTTAATTTCAACAATATAACTATATTGAATCAGGAATAACGGAATCTCTTTAAAATACGCAACCATAAAGGTGTAAAATATAGTAAGGAAGTAAAGGCTTCCCTACAAAAAACATATATAAACATAATGGCCTTATTTATCTGGGCCTTGGCGGTTTGCATCAGAAGTTATGAGGCTTTTTGCATTATAGGATCGGCGCCCGAGGTATTCTTGTAAGCGAAAGTAAGTCACCTTGTGTGCCTGAGAGCTCCACGATGGAGGCAGTTTCCTTATGGAAAAAATATGGCCGACCTGCATTATTCATTTATTATTTTTGTTATAAACTACAGAAAGAGTTGTACTGCGTAGTAGATGAACTACATTCATAGTCTTGTACATTGTTAAATAAAGCATAAACATTTTGTTTAAAAATTCAAAATCATTTACAGATACGTGGGGCCCTGTCTCCTGAACTAAATGACCTGTCTAAGGCGACAGTGTCTTCTGAAAAACCAGGTCCTTTTATTATAATTGCGAGCGTATGTACGAACTTATTTATAAAGGAACAATTTAGTTAGTTTTTGTTTTAGAAAATAATTATAATAGTATTCTTGTGAAATCCGTTTAATGTTAAATTCTTCTAATTAAATTTGCATGTTAGTTCTTCGACGATATTTCCATGTGTTATTAAGTGGAGATCCGTAATTCCTAATTGAGGGCTAGTAGTGAGTTTCTACTTTTTTTGCTTTTCCCCAGCAGTCATGTCGCTCCAAAAAAGAGATGTTTCATAGTATAAATAGTGTACCTGTGCTTCTTCTCCCTCCGCTTCTGTCGCCTCTTCTGGGACGCTGGTGGTGCTGGAGGTCTTTGCGAAGATGAGCGATGTGGCGCGCACCGCACGCGCCGTCGGGAACTCCTGCGACAGTACCGCCAGGACAACACCTGGGAACAAGGAAATAAATATATACAACGTCTTTTATATATGAATATGTACTGTACTGGTTATGTATTTGAAATAATCACAACTACATTTGATATATAACAAGTGAGAGGGAGAGGAAGAAGAAGCTATGCTTAGAAACTAAATAATTCATACGGATTTTATTGTTAATATTAATGTCCCAGCATTTTGTGTACTTTGTAGCATTTTTAGTGACGGGGGTCCAATGTTATAGTTGCTGGCGAAGTACCGTTTTCTTTACACTTCATCAACTATGTCATTTGATCGAAAATGTATGGAAAGAGTGAAATAGAATCAATTACAGTGTTTCCGCAGTTTTGGTGCCACATAAATAAATGCTAAGGCAGACGAGTTCTATCAGAATAAAGCACTTTTTTTGTCTGTCTGTCGGCACATGTGGATGATGTTCTTTCATCAACAACTAGCACATATTGAGCTATGCAGGAAGTATAAGTAGAAGTATTTTTTACCAATAAACAACCAGTGTCAAGTGTTTTCGCCCTGTATACTTTGTACTGGGGAATGAGAGGTTGCGCATCAGATCCGTACTACTACTAACTTTCTCATCGGGCTTGAAAAAAATGAAAATCGTTTCTTAAGGAGTAAACTTATATATAATACTAGCAGTTGAACGCGGCTTCGCACGCGCTCCTATATATATTGTGAATCTAAACTATCCTCGAATCCCTTTGAACTCACACAAAAAATTTCAACAAATCGGTCCACCTGTCTAGGAGGAATTCAGCGACATACACACGCACACAAGAAATATATGTATATATAAAGACTAGATGTGTCCCGCGGTTTCACCCGCCCTGCAATTTTGCTTAAACGAAATGATAATACCTACTTAATACCGTAACCTCATCATCATCTCACTGCCCTTTTCCCGCGAATGTGGGGTCGACTCAGTATGTTCGTAGCACAGTTAAATTGATATAACTTTTTTATTTATAAACCGATAGAGGTAAAACAAACACTAAATGTTAAGTGAAGCTTACCACAATACATTAGTGAAAACCGCGCCCAAATCGGTTAAGCCGTTTTTGAGATTAGCGGTAACAAACGCACAGACAAACAGACAAAAATTCTAATAATCATTGTTTTGTGTTTTATTGCGTTTATGAAGGCCCCTAATAATAGTTTTTCTCAAATATCTTCCATGTACAGACAGCGATCAGTTACAACTTTATTATATGTATAGATAATGTTAGTAGTAGACCGAGCCCGAATCAAATCCCGGAGGATGCATACGAATGGTTTTTTTAAAAGCTGAATGATTCCTACGAATCATTCGCGGTTGTCTGATTTAGAGTGATGGTTTTAAATAAAAATGTTATTTTAAAATAATGAGTTTTCACAATAAATAATGAGATATCACTTTCAAACATAGATAAGCAATATTTATATAATTATTTACCATAAAATATATTGCTATGATATCATCAACAATGTGTTACAATGCCATATTGCAATGATGAAAATATATAAAAGAAACTTTGTGACCTTTCGTATTTTATTTTAAGGTGATATTATTATATAAGCACTGTACCTAAAGATTTTTTGAAATAAATTGCTGGCGGAAACACAACCCTATACTTCAACCTTAAGGTTATAATTGTGTTGTTTATCATCCGTAACAAAACATGTTTCGTAATTGTCATCGTTCATGTATCATACATACATAAAGGAAGAGGGAAAATTAAGAAGAGAATAGGGTAGGAAATAGAAGGAGATTGGGCGTTCGGAACCGATGCAGTCACACTAAATGTATAAATTCAACGGCTCACTAAGTCATGTCCATAATTATATATCAATTTTGTGTATTTTTATGACACTAAATGCGGGAAGAAGAAGGTCAATCTAGTCGTAAATTAATAAAACATAAGTTTTTTTATTATTTAATGAGGAACCGTACGAGCTCATAGTTGTTAATAGATTTTATTTTACATATATTTATCATTTAAAAACACTGCGATATGACATTTTGTACTCTTATTTTACGATTTATACATAATTTATTTTAAATTAACTTAAGTCGGTGCTTTCTGAAGTTAAATATGTAAAGTTAAGTCCTAATTAAGTTCTTGTGAGAATCTTTCTAAAACACCTAAGTTTATAAAGATGATTTCGTTTATAGCAGAAGGGAGCAAACGAGAAACGGGTCGCCTAAAGCTAAGTGATCACCGCCCATGAACATTCGCAATATCGGAGGAACTAGATGCGTTGGCAGCCTTCCAGGACGTTCTTTTCTTGAAAGACCTTAAGTCATGTTGATTTTGCTGAACTTCGGATCCCACACAAATCCACTCTCAAGAGAAGGGGGTTATTATAACTACTTCTACTACGACCATGCCATTATGTAAGGTCTAGGAGCTACATAGCTTTATCATTGTTAAATATCTATTAGTATAAGACACGGCATCAGTAATTAATACTTTGGGGGTAAAATTTTATTAAATCTTGGACCATTCAATGAGTGGACAAAAATAACGCCTTGCAAATAACTAAGGAGGCAATTCACTCCAAGTAAAGTTTGACGTGTAAAGAGAATGAATTGTTTGCAAGTAGTATATACCACTAGCTGGCCGGCAAAGTTTAGTTCCGCCCTATAATTAATAGATGGTTCACTATTTGGGCGATAATAACTTATACATAAAATATAGATGTATGCTGTCGCGGGCTTTTTTACAGGACTATTAAAGATAAAAATTTCCATCATTAGTTATAACGTGTAACTCTAACGGTTTTTACAGGGGACACCAGAATAGCTCACATTTTTTCCTCCTTATTTGACACTTATCGTTATATTTTGGTCAATTCACACAATATCTTTATAAATTATAGCCTATGTATTATTCTGATGTATAAGATATATTATTGTAAAGTTTCATTAAAATCCATTCAGTAGTTTTTACGTGAAAGAGTAACAAACATTAATACATACAAACTTTTGCATTTATAATTATCCCGTCTGCCTTGTTTGTGCTGGCGGGTCTAAAGAGTATCGTTGCAACGCTATTGTTTGACAGAATATTTTAAAAATAGAACATAATAATAAAGTGTTACTATTTCATCCTTAACCTTTTTGGTTATCGATCGTCTTCTCTCGAACTCCGATTGCTTATTTAATAGTCAATTATCCTCGAGCTTATAATAAATTTACTTATCGGGTACAGAATTGAAGAGGATCCGGAGCGAACGTGAAATGTTACGCCACTCTATATCCTTGACTTTTGCGGCTTCGTGATCCAACTTACTTAAAGCGACTGACTGATTGTGAAATTGTAGTTTACATTATGTGATTTAGGGAAAATACGATGAATTCAGAGAAAACATTGATTTTGTGAGATTTTTTGTGACACTTTGACCTAAGCATATCATGGACATTTTTTTTTATGGTAGCAGGTGGCAAACGAGAAAGCGGATCACCAGATGTTTAGTGAACGCTACCCATGGACATCCGCACCAAACAAATGTGTTGCAGATGCGTTGCCTACCTTTAATGGACAGAGGAGGGCATAAACAGGAATAAGGATATTTCCTTTTCCCCGTTAACCCCCTCCCCGTCCAACCCTGTTCCCGTTCCCATCCTATCCTTATGAGGAAAGGGTGGGAAGGGGAAGAGGACTGAAATTAGGCCTCCGGCACCTCACTCATCAGACGAAACGCAGAGTACTTCTACTTCACGCCTGTCTTCTGTGAGGTCGTGGTATTTCACCGGTCGAGCCGGCCCATTCGTGCAACAGATGTTGTTTTTGCGGGCTCTACCACTGTACATTATCGCCCTGGCCTTTTCCAACTCACAGTCACAGTCCGCACATTATGATTGTGGTCCATACTGTATAGTTTTTGGCTACATTTTTTACGACCGGCCCCCTACCTGACGCCAACCCTCCTCCGGAATAATTGGTTGTAATCTTGTTTGAGTATGATTAAAGACAATTCCATTGACAAGATAGTCAAATATCACGAGGACTGTTATTAGTCGGGCGCATCCCTTCTCGTCAGGTTCGTCATTAGCTGATCGGCTTTCATATCTTCTGTGATAACTTCGATTCCTGTAGAACCAACTTACGTCTTCGTGGAATTACGCTAGGTGACTTAAGCAGATGTCCGTCACAATTTTAAAGGTAAGGTTCCAAAAGATCAGATTGCATGTAGTTTATTATTATTAGCATCGTACCAGCAGGCGACGCACAAGTGTGTCACCAGGTGAAGGTCGACTTATCGAATGTGAACTTCGGCTTTCACAAATTTATTGGACATGTATTAATAATGAAACAAATAATGTAATCACTTGTTAACTATATTAGGTCACCCTATTCCGTTGCAAAAAAATAAAATGTAGAGCCACAAAGTTGTTACAATTTAAAATACAAAGACGCGTGTGTCTGCATGCACGTAAGAAGTTATACTTGTTGCGCGTAACAAAATAAAAATAACTAAAAATTTGATCCCCTGTGAAGAAAGCATTGAATACAATTGATAACGGTTTAATTAAATTACTTGGAATTAAACTCTACAATGTCAAACAGTTATTATTGGTTGCCATGGTAACATCGTGAAGTTGGTGTCGCCTTAACGTAAGATTTAACTGATTTATTTATTTGGAGTTAGCTCTTCTAATCTCTCTCGGCAAGCGAAACCGGACCTGGGCCGTCGCTGGATCTCTATTTTCTTCAGCCAGGTCTTTTTAAATCACCTTCATCCACCTCCATCGTGGTCCGTCACGACTCTCATGGGTAAGTTGAAAACCGAAATCCATTTTTAAAAATAAATATTTTTTTTTAGAAGAGTCTTTAGAAGATATTTTTTTTAAAGTGTGGTAAGGACAGAACATGTAAAAAATTCACTTTCACTCCCAGGCGGGCTCGAACTACCAACCTTTAGGTTAACAAGCGAACGAGCTGGATATTGCATCACAGAGGCTCATAGAAAACAATAGTGAAACATAAAATTAAATCGATTCCATAAGCCTCAGTAAATAGTAAGGTAACGTCTTTCTTGTCAATGAAGATACGAGCAAAAGAAGTCTCCAATTGTTGTCAAGGTTTACTAAAAAGTAAGATACAATCCATATGAAAACCGGTCAACAAATCAACAAGCAAAACATTTTAATTATAATTTAAATTACAACACAACTTGATAGCTTAATTCTGAAATCGATGATAGATTTAATAAATCTGTATAACTGGATTGTTTTTTAACAGAGCATGACCAATTAAACGATGCTTCCTGTACCCAAACAACTGGTCATTTAAATGCTCGACTCAATTCGCACGCTTGAAAAATTAAGTTCTAAAGTATTGAATGGAAAAATACATCGTTAAAATTTCAATTTATGCGTATTATTTGTTATGTCAATCAATGCTATGTGTCTAAACCGCTAGACGGCTATATTAGCACAGCGAATTATTTGTAAATCTTACCCTCGCACAAGGCGCACCCTCCTACAAGGCATT
>JWHW01016551.1:12383-28135 GCA_000931545.1 Papilio glaucus | reverse complement strand
TATACTTACAGAACAAGCTGAGTCCCAGCCACCTGTGGCGAGCGCGCGTCATGGTGCCAGTTTGACCTGGAACAAGAGACAACCTGTGTTAATATTGTTAGGATTAGATTTAAGAGGCAGTCATGGTTCAGTACGGTGTTACTTTTTAACAAGGTTATGTCTATTGGTATCTGTTATATTGAATGTAAGAGTGGTTATGTTAATTTGATTTGGGTTTTTGTCTATCCAAGTAAGGTTAAATGACTTTACTTAAAATAATTAATAATAATAATAATAATAATTTCATTTAATCCGTTCAGACAATACAACACGAATAACAAACATATGAACAAGTAACACAAGAGAAAATAAAAAGTAGCACGCACTGAACGAATAGGGTCTTTGCTCAGCTATGTGCTGGCTATTCGCAGGAGTGACCAGTGCGCCAGCTGCAGCGGTGGATATGCATCACACATTTATAGGATGCCTTTGCCTCGTGCTCGTGATTTAGGAGTTTTGGTACATTGGGTCAGTTGATGTCATATTCGTCATATTTATTATTATTGCTAAATTCAATTATGAAGTGACATGAGTAAAACAACATTGAAGACTTCAAAACAATTAGAAAGTTTTATGATTATTCAGTTATAAGAAACGTTGTTGAATAAATATGATCGTTTCATGATAAGCATCCGATTGCGATGCTGTGCCGGGAGATGGCAACCGGACACCCGTCCGCGCACTGCGTGGAAAATACTCACGGTCTCATCCACCGCAGAATAGTCTGCAATCAAATCGGATTGTAAATCAAGCGTATTTCATGTCACCGTAAAATTCAGAACTTTGTTAGTTTATAATCTCACTAGCGTGAGCTATAAATTTTAACGTATTTTTTGTCGATAATTCTATCGATGTTAAATCGTCACATTGTAAACTGACTTTGTATTATTAGGGCACAGTGCTGGTGAAGAGTTTGAAAAGAAGTGATTAATGCTTAAGTTTGTTTAACCCAGAGGGGTAGGCAGAGATCATGGATTGAATGTTAAACTATATCTTAAAATATATTCAACACAGCTATATCGTCAAATAGTAAATGGTTAATTCAGTTTACAATTATGCGTCAGTTTTAAATATCGCTCGTGAGATTGTAAACTAACGATGTTTACTGTTTTACGGTGACATATGCACACAACACTATTATTAACGGGGAGGGGCGCGGGGCCTTGCATTGTTCCCCACGCATGCAACACGAACGTACATAAATTTGCAATAAACTGTGGAACCTAGAATTTTTGTGTCGTAAACAAGCTTGTTGAATAAGTTATTCCAAAGGCCACCAGTTTTAAATCTTCTTTACGATCGGAATGGAAATCCTAGAGTGCCGGTGAGACGAGTTTAACTGGGCTCATGAAAAAACTACACTTATTGGAATAACTTTACTTTTGCAACCAATTTTATATCGAAAACATACAAGTTATTGTATTAATGGAATCAATAATCATATAAAACAAAACAAAAGTGTAAATAAACGAAGTTAATACAATTATCAAACGTTGACATTTCATCACAGTACTTTCAAAAAGATTGTCCGCTGGTTAGGTTAGTTAGTTTGACAGTTTGGTGAATGTATTGCAATTGCGACAAACACACAGAGATACAACTGTTTATGTCATACAGTTTCATTTTATTCACCTAATATAAAAGTGGGTATAATGAAATATTACTAATTTTGAGCTTCACAATTCTGTTAGGAACTGCTGTTAATATTCTTATTGATTTTGTTTGAATAGTAAACCTATTTATCCTGTTCCAAAATTTACTTAAATCTCTTATTGAAGGAAGTTGGGTTAAGCGTCGATGAATTTTTTTATGTCAAAATCTTAAGTACTTTCCGCCCTCAATGGTATAAAAAGTTCGGTTGCATTACAACCGACCTTTATATGATAAATGTTACACCCCAGCCTGTATTAGGTTCTCTCATAAATATGTGTGTTATATGTTTGTCCGGGATAAACTCTGAATCTACTAAACCGATCATTATGCAATTATGCCACTATGTGTAGTTTATTAAAAATTAAAAGATAAGATAGTTTTTATCTTTATTATTGACCTCAATATTGGATATTGCAAATTAAATGTTTTAATTATTATTAAGTTTCATCAGTTCCTAATAGATGGCATTTAATTTAACTTCAATATATTTTGTCATGTCACGCGTGTTTCCCTGGCTACAGATAATTAGTGCTGGCCGTGCAAAGCGGCTTGTTAGTTATAAAAAGATTCGAAATTTAAATTTAAAAACAAAATAGAATTTAACACAAAACTGTAAACTTCTAACGTTCGTTCAAGAACCGTTGCTAGCGGCGAACTGTCGCTGCATCTTGAGTAACGCCGACGTGACGAGAATTCCGAAATCAAATTGGGATTCTTTTGTTTAACAAATTGTTCAGTGACGGAACCGAATCAATTCGTCGGTACATTTTTTGGTTTGGCGCGTCAGAGTAGTTTCCATTTTAGTTTCGTTTGTTGCATAAATATTGCAATTGGCATTTTAGTTGGTTATGTAAAATATGCGAACAGGAAACGTGGCCGATTGATGGTGAGCTAACAGTAACTTGAATATTAAACGAGGCGGATAAGTGGACTTGTATTAGAATTATTTGAACATTGTTGGTTAAGGCTTTTGAAGTTAAAAATTCTTTAGCCGCTGTGGACAAAATATGGTAGGGGATTAAGGGACGAGCAAACGGTTCACCCATCTGTAACAAGCTTATAAGTTGCGTTGCCTCCCTTTATGGACACTCTTCAGCACCTCGTTCATCAGACAAAACGTAGAATGGTCTACTTCACGCCTGTCGTTTGTAAGGTCGTGGTAATTCCCGGGCGAGCCGGCACATTCGTATAACCGATGTTATTGTTGCTGGCTCTACCACTATTATAATATATGTAATTTATATGTAAAAGATCTTATAGGTTCGCGTGAACAACATGCTTATTCGAATTTGGAACAGTTTCGACGAACTTTTGTTCGTTTATTTTTCTTGTATTTTGAATTTTATTCTTAAGGTGCAAGGATTTATTTTTGTAGATTATTTATTTATTTTTTGAAATATTCTCGTGCCTTTCAACCTGTTTCAGATTTATATTATGTTTAATATTAGTTTTGTATGTATGTTTGTTTGTATGAAACGGTAGCTTTGAACGGAATTTTCACTCCCTTCAAAAGGTCGGTTTAATTTGAAACGTTGCACACTTGACAATCCTTATTTAAACATTGTTCGCGCCTCACACGTCCTGAGCGCGGCCACTCAGCGGGCTGCGGCGGGGCGCGGGACGGGCCGCCGGTGTACACGCGCACTTATTAATTTGTTGTACATTGTAATTTACGTCGTATAAACAAATCTATCTAACAAACAGTTTGTTGTAATTCATACCAGGTTTGAGACATTTGTAACATTTTACTTTTAACATATTTAAATTTTCCTATTCGTCGGAAGTACAAGCAATTTGTTAAACACGAGCATAACTATTAAAGCCTCGTGTCGTTGTCCGCCGCCGCGATGTCTAATCCTTAGCATAATGTAGACATCGTGTAGATTGTAGGGACATAAATTGCCTTACAATTCAACTCACATTGAAGGTTTGTGTTGTATTGATACATTTTTAATTCTGAATATTCCCTTTTGTTTGAAAAAAACAATGACTTCAGGGCGGTGACATTCTAATCCAGTATCCCAGTCAAGGTTAAATTTATTTCAGGTTTCGTAAACCCTAAAACTAATTCAAGGTCATCCTGTGTCACTATAGAAATCGAAAAAGGATAATAATCGGATTATTACTATCTCCGCCTACTTTAACTTACTACTTTATTTAATAAGCTGTATTATTTATGTATTTGAATGGAGGAAGTGTATTCGAAGTCCACACTCTACCGGACGCTGGCGGTCGTTCACCTTGCGGAGTCCTTGCCGGCACACTCTTACCACAGTGTTGTCGGTATCGCCTTACAACGACCCCGCACATAATGTGCTAGTTGTGTCTCTCCAGACAATTGATTTGTCTGTGTTTGGTTGCGAGTTTTACAACAGTAAGTTATTGGTTAAATTAGTTGAAATAAATATAGTTACTTATATATGTTGAACAAATTTCATGAGGTGTACACACTACCCTTATATGATACTAGCTAGTGCCCCGCGGTTTCACCTGCTGAAATTTAATTTACCCGACGAATGTACAGTCTAAGCTGAACTCTATATAATACGATCGATCGTATAAATCTGAGGCCAACTTACATTGGATAATAATTATTTTTCCACACAATTTTTCATCCCCTCCTTTAGAATATTAGGGGATGAATTTAGAAAAATCCTATTTATAGTACTCGTGTACATAATAACAGAAATCTATGTTAAAAATTTCCCGGTCTCTTGTACCCGGTCAGACCCGCGAGTAGGTAATCGACCCCTTGTTCTTTTGCCCTCGATCTTTCCTACTATAACCAGTTTATCCAGATTATCTGCATACCTGAGAACTCGGCAGGAGCGGGTAGCGGATAGGCTGGTAGTCATCTTTCGTTGCTACTACAAAGGTTAAATAAAATTGCAACATTAACGCGATGACCACGTTTACCGACCATATTTTAATATGCAATTATTTGTATCATGTCTTATTTCCATTTTTCCAGGCCACTTGCCCAGTAGAGCTGGACTGGAATGGACCGGACTTGGGATATCGTCTACATGATGAAAAGCTGTCGAACCGTTTTGTTTGAACAATTATTCTGTCAGCACAGAAGTGGACACTAGATTCCGGCCGTCTAGTCCAGTTGCGTTGAAACGTTCGTGCTTCAAACGTAGACCACCGATCTAGTTTTCTGCACTGGATCCAGTACATTCCAGTGGTTTATTTTTAAACTGGTCAACGTTCTTCTTGTTTAGTTTTTTTTTTTAATAAAGACAAACGTTTAGTATCGTTGGTTGTGCAATACATAGTAATGTTATTTGTACAGTGCTCGCTGTCGTTTTGTAATCGATTATTAGTAAGAGCCGCGAGGTTGCGGCGAATTAGAATTGCTTAGCTCGGCGCAGGAGGCCGCTCCAATAAGAAACATTTATATCGGCGCCCCGTCTCCATTGTACTCATTCTTACGTCAATACATTTTTATATTTAATTAGATTAACGTCAACGTATGTCACCAGTTTTTATGGAATCAAAATTAATAAATGTATTCTAACTTGATGAAGATAGATAACGCAAAAGTGAGTGGCAGTGTTGGTAGGGGACGCCCTAGGAGAACTTATATCGATCAGATTAGTGGCTTACTAAAAAAGGCCGATATAAGGAGCACCCATAACCGACGAGCATGCATGCGTAGATGTATGAATGTAGAAGAAGCGAGAAAGGTGTGCCAGGATCACGCCAAATGGAAACCCATGATGTCTGTCTACCCCTTTATTTATTACTGTAACTTATCCATTCATAAGTTTTAAAAAGACAAGTTTTGGATGTAGGTCCATTTAAATGTCCATAGTTGTAATTAATTGTACAATTGCTAATGAAATTTAAACCCTACCGAAATACTTGAGTAGGGCCTCGTTTTATCTTCTTTTAGTCTTTGATCGACCTTTATCGAGTTAATATGTAAAATCCAATTCCAACTGCTTCGCAATTTGTAGAATAAATATCGATGCTATTAAAAACAAAATAAAAGTTATTTTTCCCTTCCTTAAATGTTTTGTAAATAACTTCCTACACTGACGAATAATAACTTCGTCTTTTTATCGTTGAATTGTTTACAGTTGCTTTAAAATATAACAGACAAAAACAATAGTTTCCGAACAAGCAACGTGCACGCGAAGAATTTTAAAAAACAAATACTTCGGGTTGAATACTAATGTTTGTCAATTCTTAATTAAACACTATGAAACAGTTTAAAGCAAAAACATCTTGAATTAAACAAACTATATTTACTTAAAAAGTACATTAATACTAAGTTAAAAAAAATAACAAACGTATCAAGTTAATATGCTATACAAAAAACCGTATGACGTGCGATGTTGGGAACGAACTCGCTACGCTCTGTCGCGCACTTTCACTATTGGCTCGCTAGGCCGTTGTATTTTACACCCCGTGTGGGTAGCGCAGCGCACGGCGTCACTGAGCATGTGGGCAGTGGGTTTGAATCTCAATTTTAATTGAAGGAAACTAAAGAGGGACTTCATACAATCAGTATTGACAACCATGATCAAAGATGGATAATACGGAACCCAAAAGTGAAGCCACATTACGCCGCTGATTTGCGACTTCGTGAAATCCCGCTCACTCATTCATTTCCCGCCACATGAATACAAAATCACCGTGTTTTTAATGTAAAAATAACGGTTTGTGCTATGAAATCGTGTAAAAACTATACCTCAAAGAAAGATAAGTGTACGAACATCACATTACACAAGTAATTAATTAATTTTATAATGTATTCTGAATAAAATTAAGAATATAATTTTAACAGCAACAATGCGACGCCATAACATGTTATCAGTGTTGTCAGCTAAATTACAAAATTATATTTACCCTGAAAATACAAAGAAATTAACGACAATAGATTAAAAAGTGTTGTTAAAATTGTAATTTAATTTTGAATAACATTTGTATTTTAGTATATTTTTTAAAGGCAGCTGTTAGTTATTTGAAATTTAAAAACGGAATATTATTTGCTTTATTTTTTATTGATTTTTTTTCAATGTGTTTAACATACTCCCCATTTTGAGGTATCGTCAATGCGCTGGTAACAATTCGCGGTAAAAATCGAGCTTCACATTTGAATGTTGAATTTATACAGAATTATAAAGTCGACTAAGATTTCCATATCTCTTCAACATGTTAAGCAATAAAATTTGTTTTTAAGCATCTATGGGATCACTTGCTGCTTCTACCAGCAACCTTTCGATCATTCTATTTACAAGGAAAATTCTCAACTACGACCCGTTCGTAAGGTAGGTCGGTCGTAAAACTGTAGCCAAAACCTATACAGTATGGATTACAATCATACTGTGCCGACCCCACGTGAGTGGGAAAACTATTTTGGATGTTCTCTATGATATAGAACGCTCGTTTTTAAACTATGATCGTAGTATAAACTATTCTAGGAAAACTAAGATACGCGTTGAAACCGCCACACTTTGTCCAATCATAATTTGCTCATAGCTCCTTTTGGATGTCTAATTCTTGTTGACAAGCGTGATGTCAACATGAGAAATCAAAACACATACACCCGTCACTGTGAGGGGTAGGCAAGGATACAGATTTTCATTGTGTATAGTCGTAAGATCAGTCTCCTCCCGGTCAGATCCTCCTCCCATACCCATCCTTTCCTTATGAAAATGGCTGGGAAGCGGAAGAGAAGTAGAATTAGGCCTCCTGCACCTCACCCGTCAAACGAAACGCAGAATACTTCTACTTCACGCCTGTCTTCTGTAAGGACGTGGCGTAGGCGACGTAGGCGAGCACTAAGAAAGGATTTCACTAACTTCATTCCCTAAAGATCTAAAGTAGAGGATGAATGATGATGAGTTTGTATAAACTCCTGTGCGAAACCGGGGTGGTTTGCTAGTGAAGTATAACACGAGAGAGCATTTATCCTTGCAAATGGATCCGTTTGACGGTTTTCAAATGCACGTATAATTATATTTATAATTTACTTAGCAGTGTTCAACAATCGACGACAGCTTTCTCTCATGAGAGCGCCCGGCTGAAGACAATTCGCTTGGTCGCATGCCGTCGTGCTGCGATGCTATTTATTATGTAGTTTCAAATGTATGCAACATTTTTTTTATTTAATTTGAACTTAAAATATACTATTCATCACTTTCATTTGATTGTTAACATGTGCAATGTTAACTAAATGAAGCACATACATACCCAAAACTGGAGCCTAATTGTTCATACTTGTATGTTTTCTTTGAATTTAGGTGTAAACAACTGAATCCTGGAGTTATAGAACGAGTATACGATAATGTTTTCTGCCTGACTATGCCCGTCACTTTTTCTATTCACTAACAGTTCACAGATATTTTCGACACACATTTGATCATCCATCGTGTTATTTTTTAAAGAAAATAAATACGATATTTTTTTAAACAGTTATGTAGAATTGTACAAGTCTAAGGCAGCTCAGTGTTCTGCTTGTAATATTTTTATATAAAATTAATGAACAACACCATGTTGCTCAAGTCTCATAAAACATGCTAAATTACTAATTAGAATGGCAGCACTAGTCCAAGGCTACCTTTTAAAGGAAAAACACAGGCGCTATGGAATGTATTACGTTGTAGAGTAATCAAAGACAACTTATGTGCCACAGACAAGTGCATTCTTACTTGAGTATCTCTCCTTTACACAATAAAATAAACTTACATAGTTCAAAACACTAACGTCCACACGGAAATTATTTATATGTATACTCACGCGCCTAATATATTGCAAAAGCACACGCGACTCCGCGTGCGGACGCTAGCGTAGCGAAATATAATAATTCCGTATCACGTAAGCTCTACAGTTATGCAACGTGACAGACGGACGGACAGACGTGCTCGGGTTACGCGCCGCAGACCCAGTTTAGTTCCCATACGCTCGCCCCGCGGCCTCGCTTTGCGTGTCTAATGAACCGGGTAACTTGACGACCTTATTGAGACTGCACATTGTAATTAGTCTGTGTGGTTGCCATTTTTTGTGCGGGAAAGAGATGGAAGTATATACGGAACCAGGTCAGGCATACTCTTCACAGAGGTATATGTCTCTTATTCTTTCACGCCTACAAGATTACTGTAGTTGGAAACGTGTCCAAATCCCTTCAAACATACATACCATACTTTGAATATGTATGTATGTATGCTAAAACTTTAAAAATGTTTAACATATATGTCGAGACAGTCTATATATGTTGTGCGCATCATTCACCAAGTCCACCAGTTCTCATTACCATACCACCCTGTGAAACGCTCGACCATGTCCCTTTACGAGCTCAGGTAACGGTCCGAATGTAACGTATGCGAAGACTTTGTACTTGACTTAATAGGACTTGACCACTCATTACCACCTTATTGGGTGAAGTGGGTTCACCCACTAGCCTACAAGGTTTCGAGTACGACACCATGTAATGAGTCTCACTGGCCTTGAACTCACATTTTTCATTTGAACTTATGGCACAGCCGAAATTCGAAAATATCCTTGATTAAAATACCTTCTGTTATTTTTAATTTATTTATTTCCAAGGTAAGGAAAAGCTATCTTTATTTATCAAAACTAAAGACTGTGAAAGTGGGTATGTGAGGTAATTGATGAGGCTATTTGAGTCTACCAATTATGGCCCCTAACTGGTAAATGTAGTCCGCATAAGAATACTTATCCCTTCGAAAAAAAGTAAATTTATTTAAACAATATTATTATGAAATAGTTAATTGAGAAATTCATTGAACTACTCTATTGGACACCCAGTAAATTATTACTAGTGGTTAAAACTGGTTCTAGATATTAATCTAGAACTAGTTGTAACCGCTTCGAACCAGCTAAGCTAAAGTCTTAGGGCTCGTTTCCACTAACCTTATGTTTTCAGTTCCCTGGATATCGCTAACGAAATGTACTACTTTAGATTATCTGACTTTCTGACTCACATAATAATGACCCGGTCTACGTTAGTGATATAGTTACAAACAACGATAATATTCCTGATTGAAAATATTGTGAATTAAATAAATAATAATAATAAATTTGTATAAGGATAGCATGAACGTATATCGCAACGTGTCTGTTGTACACAACATGCTATATTTATTATCTGTTGGTACACCAATAAAGGATAATTTGTATATATTTTTTTTGTTTAATGTTTTCTCCATGTTTTTTTCTATCTTAACAATATTTTAGTTAACCTGTTTAGATGACGCAAATATTTTTCCTATTACAAAACAACAAGAGTTTGCAAAGCTCGGTGATTATTTATGCAGTATTATTATTATATGTTTATTTCAAACAAACTAAACTGACAACATCGAACACAAAATGTCAGTGCTTCAACTGATGATTGATTGCGACAGGTGACAGGTTATAAGCGGCGGGCGGTAGGCTAACCTCCATGTTTGTTGTGGCCGGGGAGTTGCAAAACTTAAACGTATTTGCATTTGAACTATCAACTGAACCGGTTGGGAATGCCATTCTCTATGCGTTGTTTTGTACCGCGGTGTGCACAGGCGATCTCATTGTACCCCAGTTGGTTTATTTAAAAAAGTTATGGGTATATTCTCGAATTGATACATATAGTTTTTGTTTATTTGTATTGAATGTATTTCTAGCTAATTGTATCTGCTTTTATTACATTGTAATGTAATAAAGTTTAATGTAAGCAGCGCTACGGGCATCTCTATTAGGAGATCCTCCTTTTTGCCGGTTGATGCACGAAAGCAAAGGAGATGTATTGTGACATTTAACAGTTATATTTTCTCCTTACCTTGATTGTTTAAGAGGTTTTATTGGTACCTGCCTACTGATGTTTTATTGTTGGTCACATAAAAGTTTCGTTTTACATTATATATCGTACGTTACAAACATAACAATGTGTCTATGTCAAGATACCATCGAGAAAAACAAAACAGTCAAGTATGTTTCCCTTTCTTTAACTTTAATTTATAAATATTGTGTGAATAATAAAGTTTGACGCTAGCAAGTGAACAAAGACTTCGTGGTAACTGTCGGCATACATAATGTGTCGCCTTGGACAATGGAAAAATTGAATACCGTCGATTTATACTGCAAACTGCAACGTGACTAGAATGAGCGAGAAAATGGCGTCTGCGATGCAACTGCAAGCCTCTGGCGGTATTTTAAACCCTATCATTGCTAGGTTATTTATTGATTTTCTTTGTTCATACGACAAGACGTTGCAACATACAGTCCTAAAAATAATATACATCAGCTAGGTAATTGTACGTAAGATATAAGATGTTTGTTTTATGGAAGCAGGAGGCAAACAAGCAAGCAGATCCTGATATTAAGTAACCGCCACCCATAGACAACTGCAAGAAACTAATGAGTAGCAGATGTGTTGTGTGTTGCCAAATTTTAATACACAGAAGTGGGAATAGACACGGAAAGTACATTTCCTTTTCCTACGCGCATCACATCCTATTCTGCTTCCTAGGAGAAGACCAGATTTGGGTCCCCGGCACCTCATCAGACTATGACAGAATACTTCTACTTCACGCCTATCTTCTGTGAGGTCGTGGTATTCCACCGATCGAGCCGGGTCATACGTGCAACAGATGCTGTTGTGGGTTCTGCCACAGCTAAGTCAGTTACCTCTTCTTTCGCACAGCTAAAAAAGGTATTTAAGATGTTTAAGCGATATGAATCCTTTCGCTATGTTTTAGCTTTAATTATATTTAAATTATATACTTCGGCTGCATCTTGTTTTATGTTAATGATGTGGCGACGTGGGGATTATGGTTTTTTTACAGCTTACGTAAGTTTGCTGCAATCTTACATTAGTTGGTATAATCTAAACATAGGTGAAAATGTCACGCGAATGTACTTGTATGAATGGAATTTATTTTCCACTGATAGTATGTAGTTTTAGTTATAATAAAAATAAATGTTTATTACTTTAGCTACCTTTTATAATAAATATGGTAGAATTCCTTATATATCACATAGGAGACAGCAGTTTCTTGGTCAAATAAGTCTATGTAAAAGTAATCCTAGTGATAGAAACTAACTTCTCATCTGGTGAAGTTTAAAAACTATTTTTTCTTATTAGTTATTCATATGAATCCATTGCAAGACTTCAAATTCTATCGCCACTTAAAATTTGATGTGAGGTCATGGTATTTCACCGATCAAGCCGTGCCCTGCCCTGCCCTACAACAGATGTCGTTGTTGCGGGCTCTACCACTGTTAAAAAAGTTATTTTAAAAGAGCGTAGATATCCAGTTCTTAGAAGACGGCAACGCATCTGCAGGTCTTCTTAATTTTATTTATATATGTAATCCTGGGCAATTACATACCATCACTTTATATGTTTGATAATTGGGTTTACATAATATGAAATTAAACATATAACAATTTATACATCTCCCACATGGCATATAATGTTCGTGTGCGTACAAACAAACTTTTATGATAGCTAAGTGGCTCTTAAGTATTACCGCACTCGCATCACGCTAACCAATTGTACAAAGTGGGTCAGCAGGTCGCCGGTCAGGTGGCCGGCCCGTGCTGAAATAACTTGCCGTTAGCCAAACTTTGCGTTGGAAATGTAGGATAAAAACAAATGATAAACTTTGTAAGCTATCGGCGTCAGAGAGACTGATGACGTTTGTGGATTCCTTTATCGGCTGGTGTGTAGTTAGGTTTACCATTAACTCATTGTCAAAGTACAAAGAGAAGTTTAATTTTTTTTCGGTAATATTATTGTTATGTTGTCCGTATGTCTAGAAAATGAAATGTTTTATAAAAATTGTGGACAGTAATTATAATTTGGAATTATGTCGTCGTCGAACCTCTTTGCACTTGGCAACTTTTTTGACAAACAAAAAATCAAACTGAAATACAAAGACCTTTATATTTTACTGACTTTTAACTGTATACTAGTGCATTGCTTTCGTTAAATGTTATAATATTTATCAATATTACATGCTTTTGAAACTAACAAGCATCGTAGTAATTGATTATTTGATTTCAATTTGTATAAGTAAACTAGTTTCAATTTGATCTTGAATGTTTTAGAATGTCGTTGCTAGTGAATAAGTTCCAGTTAAAACTGGTTTTGGTTAGTTTATATAAAGAAACAATGTCCGCGAATTTCATAACACCTGGTCACCTATATCAGGCTTTAGCGAAAATGTCAGCTATTGTAAATTATTATGTAATAATCGCATATTATATGTACATTAATATGATGTGCTGATTTAAACATATGATGTTGCCTTGAGCACATAATCGGAGATTTAAATTTGAGTTACAAATTATAAAAATTACTAATTTTATGTAAAATTATTTAAAATATGTAGGTCAATATAAATCCACTGAGCTTGGAGGATCAACGACTAATCTTATATCAAGAGAAATACTGACATTACGTGAGTATTGACCAAATGTAGCGGCGAGTGTGGACTACAACAATGGATTCTAAACCAAGTGACTTTGAATCTAAGGTTTATTTTACCGTTTTGGTATCGTATAGTTTCTGTTTTCGGATTCTCGACGAACAAATTAACTAATCCACTAGTGAAATACCACCTCCCAGAAGACACATAACAGATGAATGAGATCCGGTGACGTAATTCTGGTCCTCTTTCCCTTCTCACCTTTCTTAATAAGAAAAAAATGGGAAGGGGAATTGGATTTCACGTAGGAAGGGATGGATAGGAAAACAATTTTTTTTCTGTTTATCCTCTCCTCTATCCATAAGTACGCAACACATGCTACTTATGGATAGATATTCTATAAAAATACTAGTAAAATAATATTAAATTGAACAATAAATACTTGTATTACGAGGCTATTGACACCGCTCTATTCTTACACTCGGGCAGAGTACACTCAACGCTTCTTCTATCAGACATGTAATAAAAACAGAGCAGCCATTATTGCTGTAATGGCAATCGATGGCACACAAACGCTGCTAACGCTTAGCACCTTAGCAACTGCGGAAAGCGATAAGCGAATAAAATATCGCATGCCATTCCTCCTGGCCTTCTCATTATCATGTCCCTTCTATAATTGCAATGCGGTGCAATTGTGGATATTCTTGGGTAACTTTACTTGGTGACCAGCTTCTTTGTCTGACTCCTTCTATTTCAAAAAAGTCATGGTCCTGTTATAAACTAGTTGCTGTAGATGCCTCCTCAAGGCAAACAGTAGCGTGTCAGTCGCTAAATGTAAAAAAAAACTAGTTTAGGCTTCTATTATATCATAATTTTAGTAAAACTGCCGTTGTCTATTCCAAAACGTTTACCGCTCGTCGCCCGCTTGTCCGGTGTGTCCTACCCTTTGTTTTCTGCGGAACGATTGTCTTTTGTTTGCGAGTTTTGTAACACGAGGAGGTTAGATAACTCCATGCAATGGAGCAGGCGAGTCGAGGAGCCGCGCTTCCGGTAACGATCAGCTCAGTTATTGAACTCAGATAAAGATTTTAGTACGCACATTTTAGTACTTTAGTTTTTAAATACAAGATGAAGTGCATTAGAAAGTTTTTTTGAAGTTAAAACTTCTTTAGGCGCGTTTGACTTTGGGAGTAAGCTGGTGAATGCTGTCTTCGCCAGCGTTACGAAAAGTGTGATCGGGCGATCGGAAGTTGTTTGAATTTGGAACAGTTTCGACGAACTTTTTTTCATTTATTGTTTCTTGTATTCAATTTTGAATTTTATTGTTAAGATACAAGGGTTCTTTGTTGGTTACTTATTATTAAACTATTGTCGAGCCTTTTTTGAGTTTTCACTTCTATCGGCAGTAGTGTTTTTTTTTTTTAAATAAAATAGTCTTGAGAAGACCCAGAGGGGTTCAAACGTTTCTTTTTTAATAAGTGATATACTATGTATTTGGTCCTATTCAAAATATACTATGTTATGTTTAGTCAATAGAAAATCTGTTTCTGAGATTTATAAAACTTACTTCCGAATTCGGGTCGATTTTTTATGATAAAAGTGCGCTTTAATACATTGAGGTAGTGCTTTTAAGATATCGATACCTTATACGGCACTGTGATAATGTCCGGGTCAAATTTTGTCTGTCCGTGCGGCGGCAACCTTGCCGTGCGGCGCGCGCGGACCAAGGCCGGCTAGTTACTCGATTATTTCGCATAGACACACGAATTTTTAGAATGGACAACAATTATAAAATAAGACCTTACCTACATATATAACACATCTATGCAAATGACAAGATATCGAATCACAGCAATTATATTATAATACATACATGTAGCAGATATGTCTTTAGTGGTCGAAAGTGAGGATACGAAAAGGTTCCAATTAGGATGTTTTTTCTTTAGCTTCCGTCATGTTTTTACGTTTACGTGACAAACAGTAGCTGTCTTCTTTTTCTTATTTTAATTACGCTATCCTTTTTATTAGACATGTGTGAATGTTGCTGTGCTGTGTGATTTTCTATGCATATAACATAATCTATTGTATAAAATATCATTGGCTCAACCACATTGAAATATTTTAAAAGGGAAATGTGGCACAAAGAACACGCCACACTTCCGTGAAATAACATTTCCTCGAAACTCACTCGAGCTTTAAACAAACATCATTACAATGATATTAACGGTTTCGACGAAACTACGTCGTCGTGAAGTCGCTGGGATCATGTTTGTAAGCTTTTAACGAAAACTAACATGCTCATGTATTTATCATAGCAGGGGAGCCGACGATGCTAAACTTGTACATCCTCGAGCGTTTTGAAGATTAGATGGCTAAAAGAAAAAAAGGTTGCATGACATTTTACCTTTAAGTGGTGGGGAAACGGTCTACAGTCTTTAGACTTTAGACAGATTGTTTTAAGACGTTATCCTTGAACAATTTTATTTAAGACTAGTTATGCCCCGAGGTTTCACCCGCCCTGCAATTTTACTTAAACAAATTTATATTACCTAATACTACCCTAACTTCATCATCATCTCCCTACTCTTTTCCCGTGTATGTGGGGTCGACACAGTATGGCCGTAGCGCAGTTAAATTGATAAAACTTTTTTATTTATATACCCGATTGAGATACAACAA
>JWHW01016551.1:0-11118 GCA_000931545.1 Papilio glaucus | reverse complement strand
GCTTTAAACAAACATCATTACAATGATATTAACGATTTCGACGAAACTACGTCGTCGTGAAGTCGCTGGGATCATGTTTGTAAGCTTTTAACTTAGACTAACATGTTCATGTATTTATCATAGCAGGGGAGCCGACGATGCTAAACTTGTACATCCTCGAGCGTTTTGAAGATTAGATGGGAAAAAGGTTGCATGGCATTTTGCCTTTAATAAATAAATAAATATGCGCTCACGCCCGTCACCCAGAGGGGTAGGCAGAGATTATGGATTTCCATTTGGCGCGATCCTGGCACACCTCACTCGCTTCTTCTTTTTTTTTTGCCTTTAAGTGTCGGGGAAACGGTCTACAGTCTTTAGACTTTAGACAGATTGTTTTAAGACTTTATCCTTGAACAATTTTATTTAAAACTAGCTGTGCCCCGCGGTTTCACCCTACCTGCAATTTTACTTAAACAAAATTATATTACCTACTTAATACTACCATAACCTCATCATCATCTCCCTGCTCTTTTCCCGTGTATGTGGGGTCGACACAGTATGGCCGTAGCACAGTTAAATTGATATAACTTTTTTATTTATATACCCGATAGAGATAAATGTTAAATGAAGCTTACCACAATACATTAGTGAAAACTGTACCCAAATCGGTTAAGCCGTTTCTGAGATTAGCGGTAACAAACGCACAGACAAACAGACATACAGACAAAAATTATAATAATCATTGTCTTGCGTTTTATTGCGTTTACGAAGGCCTTCAATAATAGTTTTTCTCAAAAATCTCCCATGATGTATAAACAGCGTTCATTTGCATTTTTATTATTTGTATAGATAAAAATAAAATGACGCGCTCGAGGAAATCCACGTGACGGTTTTGTATGACCAGTTTGTTATCCCTGCACTCCTTTGCATCGGACTTAAATCTGACGATTATTGAAATGCACACTTATTAGCATGTAAACAATCTTCTTATCCTTTCTTCCCTATCTTAATCTGACGCGCTCGAGTATGTCCGATGATCGATTTTACTTACAAATTTAATGGTCTACCCTATAGATGAGTAATTCGTGGTGTAGGGTACTTAAGAAGGGTCCAAGGTCATGGGTCCCCCGAAATATAAACCCGACGCGCTCGAAGATGTACAGAAATCCTTGCTGCGGCTCCCTTACTATTGTATGAAAATAGTGATATATTTTATAAGCAATGTTTTTGAATTATGTTAGAAGTTTGTTTCGTTTCTTTGTTATATTAAGACGCAACCATTACCTTACACGGGCAGTGACCACTTTATTTAGTTTTTATACTTATTACAAACTTTATTGATGTGTTGTGGTTGCACGAGAAATTATTGCTTTTTTGTTATTTGCTCATTCGCATTGCGGTTAGAGCGCGTTCGCCGCATCGTAATTCGAAACAAGCAATCAATTTTTTCTTGAGTACTTGTGTTTCTTTGTATGAATTGTATAACTAATATTTAGTGTAAAATAAAGAAATTAACAATATTCATGATCATGAAGATTAAGGCTTCACAAACGAAAAAATCCAAGAGATTATGGATTTCTATTTAGCGAGGTCCTGGGACACTTCTTCTCTTTGACATAAGTAGTGAACTTGGCTCTCAAGATGGCGGCAAACTTATTACATAGGAATTTAAGCATTCCTAAGATGCAAATTAATAAATAGATAAGCAAGACTTGTACTTCTTTCGTTTTAATATATAATATAACTAGTGGACCGCCCCGGCTTCGCACGGCACGCCGTAGCACTATAAAAGTCGAGATAAAACTATGCTATCTTTTAAGTTAGATCGAACTGCACATGGTGTGCGAATTTTATTATAATCGGTTAAGTGGTTTAGAAGTCCATTGAGGACAAACATTGTGACACGAGATTTATATATATTAAGATAACGATAAGAAATAACAGTTGAAACAAAATTAAATCGATTGCCCTAAGTTAATTCAAAATAAACTTCATCTATATAAATGTACAAACCTTTAAAAACAAAAAGTTCACTTGATATAGAAAATAAAAATGCCCTATCTAGTGAATTCTTAAGTCTATTTATCTCGGAAGGTCTCAAGAGCGCAAGCGAGCCGCCTTTCGATTCTGCCCTCGCTGACATTTCACAGAAAATAAAATAAATCTAGAAACATCGACCGATTCCAACTACATCATAATGTTTTTACATACATAGACATGTCCACAATGTGCGGGAGCAGTGGTGGCTCAGTGGTTTAGTCCCCGACTTACGTACTGTGTAGGTCGCGGGTTCGAACCCAGGCAGGCGTTTAACTTTGTGTTAATTTATTTCATCACCACTGCTCCAAAAACGGTGAAGGAAAACGTCGTGAGGAAACCGGCATGTCTTAGAACCAATAAATTCGAAGACATGTGACATCCACCAACCCGCACTGGGCCAGCGTGGTGGATTACGGCCCCTTCCCCCTCTCGGAGAGGAGGCTTGTGCTCCTGCAGTGGGGAACATTCTAGAAAAAGGCTGGTTTATTATATTATTATTATTATATAAACATGTCCACTGCTTCGCTTAAATTTAAATAGAATAATTCTACTTGACGCCTGTCTGCTGTGAGGTCCTGGTATTTCACCAGTTGAGCTGGTACGTGCAACAGATGTTATTGCGGGGCCAGCAGATAGAAAAAGGTTTTCTAGTAGTGATTAACCTCAGCCACTGTTTTGCTGTGAGAGTTTACTGACCCTTTAAAGGTTACGAAAAATACGACTATATTTTGCATATCAATAGCCTTTCGATGCACATAATCAACAGAGGCGTACGAACCTGTCATTTAGATTCAAATATCTATTTATTATTTTAAATAAAATTCTAATAAATTTCGATATACTCAAAAATGGCGTTACGTAACATTAGACCGTGCTTTTTAATAATAAGGTTTATTTTTGACTAATATTTCGTTTTATTTATTTTCAAATGTTAGCTTTTAGTGCATAACCTATAAAACTTGTGAGACGCTCACACAAGTAGCGCTACATAAAACACTTTCGAGTTAATTCAGAGGTATGCAACAAAATAGAATGAAACGGGCATCGCCAATTTAAACGCACAAGGAAATATCTATACTGTTGGCACTATATAATCATAGTTTACTGACATACCAGAGACAAAAGATCCATTTCAATAAATCCAAAAAACTATTCTATTACTAATAGTTTTGTAATAAGCCTTAGTCAGACGCGCTATCTCAGCTCAATTCAGTTACGAATAGACACATGCTATTCAATTTCCTTTTAAAAGTCTTAAGAGGGAATCCGTTTATGTACAACTAGTGACCCGCCCCGGCTTCGCGCGGGTCACACTTGTGCTGAACACTTTATAGGAACACCAGCTAGGCCAATTTGAACATTTCCTGAAAATTACATCGAAATACACAGTCGTTTTAGATACATACATACACACATCGTCTTTTATATATATAAATAAACAACTCATAATATATTCGAGTTACAGAACACATTGTTTAGTAATATTTAACTTGTGGGTCGTGGGAAATAGTACAATGTTCTTTTAATTTATCACTGAAAATTTTTAAACTAAAGCTGTGACCGTCTTCGTTTAATACCTACCCCAAAAACTGTTCTACAATTTCTTCATAAAAAATACTGTGACTAAACCTTTACTGTTTTCAACCCGATGTACTTGTATGGTGACCATCAGCGCGACGTGATCGCAAAAGGTCGGCGTTACGTCGCTCAGGTCAATTCTCAGACGCTTTTACATTTTATTGACTATTTTATTTATAGCCTGTTGCCAGTTTTTGTGAGCGATTACTGTTTGAAATATGTTCAACTGTATTACACAACATGCGAAATGTCGACAGTATTTCTAACATATATAAAACTAGTTAGACCTCGTTTCACACTCTGAGATCATTTATTTCAATACAAAGTGATTAAACCTAAAGAATTAAAGATTTAGGAATTGTCAACAAATTTTCCTGTAGCTATGTTAATAATTCGAGTGACAAACGAAAAAATAATTTCAATTCAAATCCTATTGGTATTTCCTCTTCCTTATTATATTAATAAAATAAAACATATGAGGTTGAAAATTACTAGAAACGTGACGTGAAACCTCAACTGTATGCTGCGAATTGCGTAGGCGAGCAAGTATGTTGAAGGCAACTATCTACGTAGTATTTGCCTTCTCCTCAACCTTAATAAGTTACTTATTTCGAATTCAATTTATATTATCAATATAAGTATATGTTGACAATTAGCAGAACTTAAGTAATGTGTTTACAGTAATAACTTAAAACACCATAAGTATCTAGTTTGTGTCAGATGTATAGGCTCTTTACCTGTCCTATTTGAGACCCGTTGCTAAGGATAGACTCCAAAGAGAAGCGTATTAGTGACTGCTACCTCTGCCTACAGCAATAAATATATATGCGCTCACGCCCGTCATCCAGAGAGGTCGGCAGAGACCATGGATTTCCATCTACAGCAATAGATTTAAAATAGTGACAGGTTCTTACTTATATATGCATTTATGTAAATATTTCTAACACGGAATTGTTTAAAAACAAACGAAATATAAAAGTAAACTCACCCGAATGAGCCGTCGTTACTGATTGCTATAAGTTTTGAGAACTTCAACACTCGATTTGTTCCACAATGTTCACTTGTCACACTTCACATCGCTGTCTGTACCGCCGACTGCCTACCCTATCCCAAATAGTAGTCGTAGTAATAGAACAGAATGTAAATCGCTACTGCGTACAATGCAAACTTGAAATACAAGTACGCAAAGTCTTTAAGAAAGCTCCAAAGTGTCTGACTCGCGCCCTTTTGAGTCGACGGTTGGGGTTCTTGCATCTACGTCAGTTCCGAATTCATCGACCACTTCTGTAAGAGATTTTATTACCCAATCATTTATAAATTATCTTTATTATAAAGCTAAGCTCTGATATTTGAATAATTTTGTACATAATTTAAAAATTTATTCTAATTTGATTATATTTCATAAAAGAAACACGACAAATGTAACAGGACAAGTAATTTAGAGACTAATTCACCTTAAATTAAATACATATATTATTAATGTAATCAAAATTTAATTTAAAGCTTTATTTTTTTAAACTTTAGTAAAAATATTTACTGAACAGTTATATTTGTACAAAAAATAATATAACTCCAGATACAAATTTAACCTTAACTTCTTGATGTGTGCTGTAGTGCCGACTACCTGCCTGATGGGACAACCTATTCAAATCAGACTTAACTCGGACCCAAATTAAAATCGAGTTAGGGACGATTTTTTTTTTTTTTTAAACATAAACCTTTTAATTATTTCTGTGCAATTGAAATTATCATTCCATTTTTGGTAACACTGCAATACCTAATCGATTTAATAAAATTTTCTGAAAATGTGGTAAATAATTAACTAACTTTTTAACCATTAACTTTTTAACTTTTTCAACATCATATTATATTCAACATATTCCTAATAATTTTCCGGCTTGCATCCTGACTGAATAGAAATCGCGTCGGCCTCTAGGATCGATCCGCGCTCGAGTTGTGCAATTAAATAATTAAGTAATGAATGGTTCATATTAAACGATTTAGGTGTTTGTTACTTTGAATCATGATTGGATAGTGGAAAATATTGTAAGTAAAAACTGATGACGAAATAAAACGATGGGACAAACATGATTTTATTAAAGTTTTCTAAGACCTCAATGCATTTGTTAAAGCTCATCTTAAATCACATTTGATACCTAAGGACCGGAATATCGACTATCATCCTTCTAGAGTTACTTTAAATTGATTTATCGTTGAGTCAAAACGCATGACATATTTTTATATAAACTGGTTATAGAATAGTTTGTTTTTCTCAGTAGCAGTGGGACCCACCTGACCAGATTGGTGACTGTCATGGTTGTGTTGAATTTATTTGCCGTCCGTTTAAACATTCTACAAGTAAATGAAAATAAACACAGCTAGGCTATGAAATAACTTCTCAAGATGATATAAGGAAAGGAAAGAAATGTAAAAATGTCCCCGCGTCATATCACAATTAAAGTAAATCCCCTCCCCTTCAGGGGTATAATAACTGCCGCTATGTAATACTCTACAGCAGTCAGTCACATCCAATATCTTGACCCTGAACTCTGAACCCTGAAGTCGAGAATTTAAAGTACAGGGTCTTTAACTTAAAATCAATAAATAAATAGACCATATATTTCTTAATTTCAAGTAGTGATGTGACCCTATGAACACATTTACTACGATATTATCGTATAGTGAACAAAATCGTACAGATACTTATCTTATATTTATATATAACTTTTAAAGTCTACTAGCGAACGCTGCAGTCGTCTTGCATGAACGTTGCTTTGTCTGATATTAGTGGATTCAACTAACATTCGTTATCCCTAAAAAACTCCTACTAAAATCAGATGACAGCGCCATCTATCGATCCGCTGGTGAATCTATCCCAGATCCTGCTCAAAAAATTAAATATAGAAAGATGTCCACAGTAAAAAAGTAAGAAGAAAATCAAGACGGTGTTGCTTTAACAAGGTAGCCCGAGGTCATAATTTCTGACTGATGACTTAGTTGGTGCGCATCACAAAGCAAAGATTTTGTTTGCCGTTTATTGGTAATGTATTTAAAAAACGCAATCAGTCATTAGGACTGCAGTCAGAAATGAAAACTCAAAACAGTAAAATAAATAAATAAATAAATAACACAAAAATACACCTGTACCTTAACAATAGAATTCAAAATTGAATACAAGAAAAATAAACGAAAAAAGTTCGTTGATACTGTTTCAAATTCAAATAAGCATTTTGACCTTTATGTTCAAGAGAACCTATAAGATTTTCCCCTACAAAATATCTATGTAACGCGACTAAAGAAGTTTTTAATTTAAAAAATCAAATACATTTGTATATGTACGTATCTGGACAGTATGTACGGCTCACGTTAATCATATAATTGTTTTTTTTTAAATACAAACTTACATTTTAAAACAAAATACTTAATATCAAAACTCAGGCCCGTCTTGTTTGAATTGTTTAAGAAAAAAAAATAATTTATTTTGGAGCTAAGTGTACAGAGAAATATGATTTATTACGTGTTTTAAAATCAAACAGTCATCGCCTTAACTAAATTATTATTTAATAAATATTTTCAAACACTCGAATAAATTATTAAATCAAAAATAATACCGATAAATCCAAGAAATAACCTACTTAATTAACCGCCACATATATAAAAATATATTACCTATACCTATATAGCCACAAGACCAAGTTTAAAGTCCCCGCGTTGCGTTCCTAGTACTAAATTTCACTGGCACCAACGAGCACTAAACTAGAGGCACTTTCGATTGGTCTCCCGAGCAGGCGCGCACTAACGCGGTGTCGCTAGCGGCCGCAGTAGTGGGGCGGGAGGGTAACCATGATGCAAGAAAGCCTTGGACAAGCTTGTATTGGATGTCGTTTAGAATGGAATGCTTGCTTACACTGTTTGATTTGTTGAACATACGTGTACCGACGTAATAAAGCTTCTTGACTTAAAATCGTGGCAAAAATATTAAAGTTGTTATTCTCGTTACGATTGTCGTGACAATTTATTAAGGGGTGTTTGTATTGTGTTATTCGCAAAGCCGACGTTCTTGATCCATCGTGTGCATCTGATAAAATGACTTCCGCAGTGGAAACGTAGATTATGTTACTTGGAGGAAAAACATAAAGAGATGTAAATTAACAAGAGCAAACAAAAGTATTCAGTTAATAAGTTTTGTAAATCTGACAAAATTAACCAGCATTTGTTTCTTATTTCTTTCGGTATCTACACATTGAATAATATGTTTTTTCCTTTCCATCAAAAACTGTTTGTTTTGGTTACTATTAGGCTTTCCGATATTTTATAGTGCCTTTCATTTGCTTAATCACGTGTTCTTGTTATATACTTATTTTCATTGAGTTGATCTTACGTTATAAAGGGGTATTCCAACACACAGACGACGTTATCAATAAGGTTGAATATATGTTAGTAAGTCATATCTATATGTACATAAAAATGAATCCGTATTTCCCTTTGTCACGGCATCGCGCGTGAACTTCTGGACCGATTTGACTAATTCTTTTTTCGTGTTTAGTATTAGTGACAAGGTTCTTATGAAAGAAAAAAATTAAGAAGAATTCAAGAAAATTAGAAACTAAGAATGTTGTGTATCAATAAGCATTAGAACAATAAACACTACGTTTGTAGAATAAATTATTTTTTAATTATTCCAAATGCGAATTAAACATTCATAGTTAAGACAGGACATCTGTCGGATCAGTTAGTAATGAATATTTGTTACAAAATTTTACGAGGAATGTAGTGTACAGGCACACTCTACAGTTCTGTAAAGTTATAGATATATATTATAACATATACTCAGATACTACATAAGTAGTAACTTAACGTACTACTTGAAGACGTCCAATGTTTTATAACAATAGATCTTTCCCTAATATCAAAATAACTGCCCACAGTCCTTCCCTCAACAATCATCAAAAAATAAGGCACTCGTCCGTTTCCCTGCCTTTCCTAATCCATTGCAGGTATCGTGCATACACGATAGTAAAAAGAATTGCACCTATTTTAAATTATAACACACCTCTTTCATTAATCTAGTTATATTATACATAAAATATTTTTTTTAGTTAGTATTAATAAAAAAATGCGGAGGATGGTCGCCCTAGCAGGTTGCGGGTTGCGTGTTGCGCGGCCGCTCAAACCACTCTTGCGCAGTACGCGTGCATGAAACTCACACCACTTCATTTGCAACCTTGCTTTCTTCTCCTGAGGGAGAAAAAACCTATGGTACTATTGAAGACAATTGAAAAGTAGCATTAATTTGTAAGTTTTGGGGGTAAGGAGAAGTTGACGAAGGAGCAACGAGTCGCCTAAAACTAAGTGATCACCGATGCACATGAACATCTACAACACCGGATCAACCTCAGACGCATTTGCCGGCCTTTAAGGAAGGAGTGCGCTCGCTTCTTGAAGGACCCTAAGTCGTCGTTTGGAAATATCGCTGGCGATAGATCATCCCACAAGGCGGATGTACGAGGAAGGAAGTTTTTGGACGAATTAAAATATACAATTACAGAATGAATCTTATTTAGTGCAATTATTCGGCTATCAGTGATAGGTACTAAAGATGTTTAACTTGAGACGAAATGAAAATAAAATAATCTTTACGACTTTGTACTTTGATTAGAAAACTGTAGTTCTACTTTAACTTATTAAAAGAAGGCGATGTAAGGAGTACCCGTAACCGACGAGCATGTGTGAGTACATGGATGTAGAAGAAGCGAGAAAGGTGTGCCAGGATCGCGCCTAATGGAAATCCATAATCTCTGTCTACCCCCTGACATTGAGCATTGAACGTTTTACGTAATGATCAGGATCACGATTCTAATTTGAAATTTATTTGGACATGAACACGAAACTACGTTAAATCGAAGCGACCGAAATATGAATCTAAGTCAACAAACTATAAAACAGAGTATTCACAGTAAAATTATATTCATAAATCAACAATCCTGGTCAATCTACAAGTAAAATCATGAGTGATGTGACACGACCGCGCTTGTCAGTTTGTTGTAAAAACATTACAACGAAACAAAAACACGCGCTTTAACAATCGACATAAATAGAAAATTTCAATCGGAAATATAAACAAATGCTACACGTATTGCATTGCACTGTGCACTAGCGTGTAGAGTATGGACTATGGAAATCAAGATGATTTATGACAGTGACCGTAGAATCGAATAAAGTAGGGGCAAACAAAAAAAAAAAAGGTGGCAAACGAGCAAGCGGGTCATCCGATATTTAAATGAGCGCTACCCATTGGCATCTGCAACAAGCAAACGAGTTGCAGATACGTTACCTATCTTTGGTGGATAGAGGAGAGTATAAACAAAAAAGGTTATTAACCTTCCCTATTCATCCCCTCCCCCGTCAAATCCTCTTCCTCTTCCCATACTTCTCTTATTGGAAAATCATAGGAAAGGGAAAGGGAAAGGACTGTCTGTGTTCATTTTTATTTGTCTATCCCGGGCGAAGCTGGGGCGAGCTGCCAGTATTTTTTTTTAAAACTCGATCGATTATTACCACAGAGGTGACAAGGAAGAGTGAAGTTCTGTATAGAGCTACTTGTAAATGCTTTTATTATAACTTTTGTTACGGAATCATTAATTCATTAAATTTGTGTCGATCACTTCCGCGTCGGCAATCTGAACTCGAAGCAGAGCAACGAGCAAAGATAACAAACAATAGAAAGTTTGTCGCTTGAATTATTGAGCGTTCCGCTTAATTAATTATTAATATTTCCTTTTAAACGATTTTGATAATTTCTCATAAATTAATAACAGTGTAGACGGCGAGTTGTCTTTAAAGTTTGTAGTTGGATCCCGTAGTAAGTTCACAATCACTGAAGTGTACAACTGTAAAGTTGACTTTTGTCTTTATCAAGCGACTAATGATTACATTTGTAAGCTTTGACAGATAAAGCTTTGCTTAATACTGCCTATCTCATTACAAAGAAGGTATCAAAATTAAATTTATAAACATTAAAATAATTTAAAATTAACCATTGCGTGTTAAAAAAATAGTTTTCAAGTGTTCAAGAGACGCTACTTAACTTCAAGTTAACGTTTTCATAAAGTTCCTGTTGCGTCGAGCACACAGTACGTGACTGAACATCATTATCGAATACAAACAGAGAAAAAACAGTTGGAAGTTGGCAGCGATTATATGTCAAGGAAATTGTCCGAGGAAGGAAGTTGGTGCGTACAACGATCGCTCGAATAGGAAACACACGATTTGTGTCACGTCAAGCGCATACATCACGCGCAATGTATGTTAATAGGTCAGGCCTGGATACACATACATTTACTTTCTTCCTAATTGACCCGAATCAATATTTTGAACAACTAGTTATTGTTGGAGTTGTATAACATACAGATTTCTTATGTTTACGCGAATACTACACATTAAAGTTAAACTAATTTTACAGATTTTGTCGCAATAAAATTATTTAAACTTTCGTGAGACATATTTTAACACACTAATTAA
>JWHW01016477.1:16148-29344 GCA_000931545.1 Papilio glaucus | reverse complement strand
GAATTATAGCTGGAATATGTTAGGTTAGCTCGGATTGTTGGTTTTTACTAAAAGTCAGCTATCATTTACATATATGATTTCGACATATATGATCGAACCAAGTACATCCTTTAACAACAACCAAAACAAAATAGACTATTAAAACTTGTGTAAAATGAAATCACATTGAAAAATACAGTAACGAAGAAAGTTTTCCCTTTCACCTTTCCATATTTCCTCGGTGGTTCGGGCATGTTGAAAGGATGAACGAAGAGAGAGTGACGAAAACAATGTTGCAAAAGTGAGTGGCAGTATTGGCAGGGGTCGTCTAAGGAGAACTTATATCGATGAGGTTAGCAACATACTAAAGAAAAGCGATATGAGAAGTATCCGTAACCGACGAGCACGTAGAGAGGTATGCCAGGATTGCGCCAAATGGAAATCATGTTTACCCCTTTTGATTACGGGCTTGAGCGCATTTTTTGTTTATTTATATTTCTCCGTTCCTTGTATATCTAGGTAGTAGGTAGGGCTACTTTTCCGCAACTCCACGACTAGCGCGTATTTTGCGTGTGGGCGGGGGGGAAATTGTATATCTATCCCTCTCTTCTATCCAAAATGAAGGGTGAAGATGTGAACCTTATGTGGTTGATGCGGATGGCTATTGATTGCTTCCTTCATTCATAAAAACTCATACATTCCTTCCTATATTCCATTTTTATCTTTTGAACTACATCTAGTTATGCTTAACGTAATTTTTTTTGTCCTATTTCATAAGTGAAAGTTCAATACATAAAGTATAATAATAATAAATTTACTCTAAAAACATAACTATAATGAAAACCGATGTGCGAATTTTATAAGTAACAGTGGCAGAGCCCGCAACAATAAAATCTGTTGCGCAAATGGGCTGCCTCGACCCGTGAAGTAGAAGTGTTTCTGCGTTTCGCGTGATGAGTGAGGTGTCGGAGGCCTAATTCTTGTACTCTTCCCCTTCCCGCCCTGTTGTAATAAGAAGAGGATGGGAAGTGGAAGAATATTTGACGTAGGAGGTGATGGATATGAAAAGTTCTCCTCCTCCGTTCAGTAAAGGTAGGCAATGCATATGCAACTTATAAGGTTGTTGCCTTTGGGTAACGTTTATTTAATAGCAGGTGAACCTCTTGTTCATTTGCTATCTTCTAAAAAAAGCTAAATTTAATTACTAAATGAATATTAATTAAATATTAGCTTTCACAAAGCTACATTTGGATCTCTTTGCATTTAACTCGCGAGTTTATAATTACTTTAACAGTATTTGCTTTTTCCTGGCAGTTTTAACTTTCGTAGCGCTTAGTTCAATTAGTCCACTGAATATCCAGACATTGTTTGTGGAGGAAGATAACGTTAAAATTAAAAAAGAAAAACACCGAACTCATTTCTGGTTCTTTGTGATTGAATTAACTTATTTTGATGTAATGAATGTGAGAGTTTAAAAATTATCTTAACCTTCATTATTATATTTAGCAGCTTTATATTTTTATAGCACTTAGCAACAGGCTTATGTTCTTTTATAATTGATTCTTTCTTCTTGAAGGTAAAACTTCTTTAGCCGCGTTAGACGATATTTGGTACGAGAAAATCTCATAGGTTCGCGTAAAAACATGTTCAATATGCCAGCACCATACTTATTTGAATTTGGAACAGTTTCATTTATTTTTCTTTTATTCAATTTTTAATTTTATTGTTAAGATAAAAGAGTTTGTTTTTGTTGATTTTTTATTTATTTATTTTGAACTTTGAGTTTTAGTCGGTAGTTCCTTATGACGACTGCCTGTGTTTTTTTTCATTAATAACTGTATCACAGTTTTTTTTAATACTTTAATATTTTAAAAGGGAAAAAAGGAGTACGTTCCTTTAAAAAAGGAGTACGTTCCCACGGTTTTTAAAAAAAGAGTACGTACGTTTCTTAAAGATGTTTAGGTTTGGCTTAATAATCTCACAGCATTACGATACCAAACTAGTATTGAGTTAACCTAGTGTATAGATTTTAGTTATTAGTATTCAAAGCGAATAGACAAATTTGCAGTCACGTACGCAAGTTTGCTGCGTCAATTAAATGATAAACCACGTAGCAACGGACAGACGGACCGCCGCCCCCGCCGGCCATCATTATACTAGTTAACTAAGTTTATGAAATGCATTGTCAGAGGAATTAATTAAAAATAATTTATATCTCGTATAAAAGTAATTAATATACTCAAAATATTACATAAATCGTCATTTATGTAACCCCCGCCAGTTGATAAAGGCGTAGCGTTGATTTTGATGACGTATTTCGTGACATCATTTAACAGTGGTAGAGCCCGCAACAACAACATCTGTTGCACGAATGGGCCGGCTCGACCGGTGAAATACCACTACCTCACAGAAAACAGGCGTGAAGTAGAACAACTCTGCGTTTCGTCTGATGAGTGGGGTGCCGGAGGCCTAATTACAGTCCTCTTCCCCTTTCCACCCTTTCCTTATAAGGATAAGATGGGAACGGGAAGAGGATTGAAGAAGTTAGTGGGGAAAAGGAAATATCCTTTTTCCTGTCTATCCACTCCTCTGTCCATTAAAGGTCCATGGTGATAACAAAAATATTAACGTACTTACCAAGCCATTATAAATTCTTCATCACAGCGGGGAATTGACATCGGATGACAGAAAGACACCAATTTAACTAATAGAATTTTATAAGAAGAAAATATATTATTAAATATTAATATATTCGTTTCATTTTAAATTAATAGTAAATAAAAAAGTCTATTAGTTAATTTGGCAAGTGTCTTTTTATCACCCGATGTTGATTCCCTTGCTGTGATGAAATTTGTACTGTCTTGGTATTCTCTTTAACATTTTTGGTATCACCATGTTATCTCTTGGTAATGATTATTCAATCTCATTCTCAAATTTTCATTAGCCGTGATCAACTGGACATTGACAGATTTCATATTGAAATAATAATTTTACGAGCACGAGTAGTATTTTGTGAAGTAATTTTTCACTCATTTAAAGATAAAGATGATAACAATAACAACAATAGCAGCAAACAAGATTGTGTTGTTAACGGTACTGAGTGTTCAATTTAACTATATTACGTCACCAAAATGGCGGCCAGGTGCATGAGCGATTTACGGAGGTAATATACATTTTTTTAAATATCGTAGCAGTTTGTAGAACATTCGTAGCTTTACTACATTATCCCTACGAACTGTATGTCATTGCTACGAACACATAAAATTCTCTTTTAATTGACTAAGTTATATAAAGTTTAGAGTTTCTAATTACTTACACGTAAAATCTTTAGCTGTTACAATTGCGAGTAACTTTTGCAATATTTTTCCTGCTGTTTTCATCCTTCATTATTTCGTAGTACTCTAGGTTAGCGGAAATATATTTTTCCTCTAGCACTTTTCGCAGTCGGATATCCGTGAACATTAATTATTACAAACCAATAGTCAATAATAAAAGCTATGGTAACGACAATTTTCCGGTCAGGTAATCCTTTTGTGTGCACCCTTTGGTATATTGCCTCTGATTTTTATCAGCCCCCCTTGGACATTGAGCCTTGGGCAATTAGTGGGGAAGACAAGCCGGCCATGCGGTTAATTAACCTTCCTGTATGTATTTAGTACATTTTAATTACTTAGAAATATATTTGTGTCTATATTTTTTTATTTGGTGGCTCTCTATTAAATAAATAAATATATATTCACTCACTCCCGTAACCAAGAGGGGTAAGCAGAGGTTATGGATTTCCATTTGGCGCACCTATCTCGCTTCCTCTGAATCCATATACCTATGCGTAGCTCTCTTTATTATTGTAAATAAATGTGTTTTGAATTTAGGTAATTCTAGCTAGTTCTAATAATTGTTTGTGCATACTGAAAATTATTTCAACAAAAAAGCTGTTCTATCAACGTTTATAGGCTACTAGTGACCTGCTCCGGCTTCGCCCAGGTAGCATAATATGTTGATCCGATCGCTAGCAAATTTCACGGGATCACCCGGTAAGTCAATCTGAAGATTTCCTAAAAATTTTATCGAAATCGGTCCATCTTTCGCAGTCTATATAGAACATATGTAAATACACACATCGCTTTTTATATATGTAGATTTATTTTTCATCCATATATATTCCCAAACGAAGCAGAGGTGGGTTGCTGGTTCGAAGTAATGATATAAGCTATATAACAATAATCTTCTTTACGACGTATATACATACAAACACCAAGGCACACCTTGAAGCAACGACAAGCGGAATATATTATGATTTATGAGAGTGACGCCTGCTAGCGGACGATAACTGGCCGACAGTTAAACTAGTTAATAGACAAACGTGGGTTAGTCTGGAGATAAACCTACGTTACGATGTGGACGTGGAATGATCTGATCAGCATTGCTGGTATGTTTATTTTCAGCTTAAGGTTTTGGTGTATTTACTTTAACTAGGTTTAGTTGTAGTTCTATGGAGTTATACACCGACCTCATAGAAGACAGGCGTTCAGTAGAAGTATTGTGCGTTTCGTCCTATGGGTGAGGTGCCGGAGGCCTAATTCTATTCCTCTTCCCCTTCCCATCCATTTCTAATAATGTAAGGAAGGGTTGGGGGATTTGAAGGAATTTGACCGGAGAAGAAGGGAGAAATAGGAAATGGAAATATCATTTTCTCTTTATTTTTATCCCCTTATCCTTATCCCTTTTTCCCCTCTTGTGTTCATTAACGGTAGGCAGAGCATCTGTAACTCATTAGCTTGTGGCCGATGCCTATAGGTGGCCGTCGCTTGAAGTCGGATAGACAGCTTGCGCGTTAGTGACCTTCTATTATAAAAAAAAATGTAACACATACAAAATACAGATGACATGTATTAGGAAATTAAACTATCGATTGCTACTAATATCCAGACAGAAAAGGTTAAATGAGTGTGTATTCTATGGTGGAACTCCAAACATCAACGTATATCGTCAAAGTTTCTTCAATAAAACCTGCTAAATCCTTCGGGAACTCGCGTCGGTGGAGATTATTAACCCTTAAGCGATGCATTTAATCACCTGAGTACTAAACCTCCTCCGCACGCCGGTCTATAGTGCCGGGACTAACTTTATTTCGGTCCACTCGACCCTTCAAATCCCTGTTTAATGACCAGCCTTTAGAACTGAACTTCGTTACGGACAATTCATTAGATACTCTTCTGTTGGTTTAGTTTTTTTTCAAGTAAATAAATAAAATTTACAATTCACTAATGGAATATTTATAATAGTTTCTAAGTTCATAACGGCATATGTGTCATGTCATTAGGTTGTTCAGACTTATCGATTTAAAGAAATCTATTAATGCAATTTTTGTCGACTTCAAGATCCAGTCAAATTAATATTGAAAACGCAATTATTTTACGATTCACAACTTTCTCCGTGATTAGTAATGTTGTGATTTGGATACTTGAAAAAAAAAATCATTTTAATTTAAAAAGAGCGCGACGTAAACATTAAAAACATTTTATTTACATTAAACATTGTATGTTTTAATTTACAAAACTGTATTTGTTACAAATAAAATAATGTTTGACAGTATCTAAACAGAAGGTGTTTACCGGGAATGCATACGGCCGATACTATCGTATAATTTTCACATACGTCTGTCTGTCCACGTAATATCGCGTATATTTACATGCGTCCCTTTGTTTGACACGTAATTACTGCGGCCCGTGCATCGCTCGTAGCGCTCTGATCAATAGAGATGGATTTGTCAACTCTATTTAGTTACATTGCATGGATACGAGTTAACTATAATATAACTACTCAATTCCGGAGCATTTCAGCTATCAAATGGCGTATAGATGTAGTATACATTGATTTTTTTAATGGAACAAGGTGGGTAACGAGCACGTGTACATGTAAGTGTACGTGTTAGTGTACGAGCACCTTATATTAACTGACCGCTACTAATATACATATGCAACAAGGTAATGAGTTTTGGATACGTTGCTAACCTTAAATGAAAGAAATAAACAAAAAAAGGATATTTCCTTTTCCCCTCCCATTCAAATACTCTTCTCCTTCGCATCATTTCCTTTTTAGAATAGGAAGGGGAAATAAGAATTAGAATTACGCTCTCGATACCTTACTCATCAGACGAAACACAGAAAACTTCTATACCACGCCTGTCTTCTGTGAGGTATATCACCGGTCGAGCCGGCACATTTGCAAAACAGATATTGTTTTAGATTCTACCACTGTTAAATATATATGTAAGGCTTTTATGTAAAAAATAAAAACATTTGGCAGATCTCATTCATTAGACGAAACGCAAAAGGCTAAAACTCTTCTGTAGACAATGATATTCGATATTACGTTCAACGATATAATTCCAGCAAGAACTTTAGAATTCCTAGCGTCATTAATCTAAACATAATTAAATAAGAACAACTGAAGCGTATCCATTGTAGCACAACAAAGAGTCGCTCCATTAATTAAAAATCTTAGCAACAATACTACCTCGTTAACTGGAAGGGTTCCAGAATGGATACCGTTCGGATACACCGATAGTGTGGAAAGGACATTAATCATTCTCAACTCTCCAACTAAGATAGAAGCAAAGATTTTTGATTTAGTATTTGCAAAATTTTATTTATATTTTTTAACACCGGAAAATAAGTTATACTACATTTAATATTATTTTATTAGTTTGGCATGTATGTTTATGTGTAACGAAACATTTGAACTTGATTTTCCACCCCTTCAAATATAATAAATAATTTTAAAACGTTATATTGTAATAATTTAAATAGTTTGTATTATCCTTACTAGAATCTTCAGGTTTTGCGATTTTTTAAAGTTTGGGAATAACGCCATCTAGGTGCAAATTTAAATTACAAAATATACCCTATAAAATAAAGCGTATTTTTTAGTTTTTAAAACTATTATTAATTTTAACAACAAGAATTTTTATGTGTAAAAACTCTCATGGTCTCGTCTCGTTTATTAGATGTGAGTTTGTAGATGTAGATGTACTGGTATAGAAAATATCGTAAACACACAAGTTCTAAGACCTTATGACGTAATTTTGTTTAGGGGCTAGTTGTATAAACCTACACTTTAGAACCTCATTGGGCTAACAGCTGCTGGGGTCATTTCTGTTCTCAGTATTAGTGGTTAAGTGTATTATATCTAACTTATTAAGTTTAAGTATATTATAAAACAGTAAAAAAATCCATCTCTGCATTTGTCTGTCTGTCTGTTTGATTGCGATTGTTTTATTATAAGGGCTACACTGTGCAAAAAAATTCATCGGGAGATGACAGGCACTACCTATATATTTACAATATATTTCCGCATCGTACATTACTTTAAAGAAAATGTTTTATAATGTGGCTCTAAGAGAAGCTGTGATAATGCGCGGGCGTGGCAAACTGTCACTTTATATGATTTATTTGCTCAGAGTAGTGTTCTGTGTCGCCGCCTCTCAACGCTAGAAATCTCGAAACAAAAAGATTACGGACGATATTTATCGGTTTACTTTTATAACTTTTGAAAACATTACGTGACATAAAATCCCTTCAATCAACCGGTAAAATAACCTTTGTCGTATCTTTCAGAGCTTTTTTCCGAAATTGATACGAACGAACCCCAATCTTAAAATCCTAAGTATTATGCTTAGTGTCTGAGCTGACACTTTGACGCAGAATTATAACATAGTAATATATAACATAAACGCGTTTACATATATTATATCCAACAGAACATAATAAGTTTTCGGTCGCTTAATTGAATAATATTTAGGAGTAAATTCAGAATTCTGGTTGATTGGATTAGGATTAAAAGCTTCATATATTGTCGATAACAAATACAATACAATATAACAAATACATTACAAAATATCAAAAATATTTTATATCTTACAAACTTGCATGCTTTCCGATAAAAGTTCGTTACATGTCGTTCGTATTTTTAAATCAAATATTTTGTTTAAACTATTTGTATTTTTTAAATTTTCAATGAACTATAAACTTTCGGATAAAAAATAAAAGAGCAAAAAAAGTTAAAAAAAAAAAAACAATTCAAGCGCGATTTTTTTATGACCAATGCTGACGCTTATTACCACATGTTTTCGCTTTCAATTTTCATAAAATATTTTATAGTATTAGTAATATTTTAAGGGCAATTGATATTTATAATCTTGTAAAATATTCAGACAAGTAATTTGATGTACTTAGATAAGACATTGGCCAACTTGATTCTGGAAATACCACTACTGTAGTATGATTGTATGTGTAGAATTATTATTAATGATTTGCGTTTAGTCTGATGAGTTAGGTTCCGCAATCACCTTCTTTCCCCTCCATCACCTATTATTTTTCATAATGCTTGCTATCTGAGCTAAGTGAAGTAAGTCTTTTCGAGATTGCTTCGAGATTGGCATACGTGGTAGTGTTTCATATTTTAATACCACTGTCCGAGCTCTACATTAGCATATGAAATTAACCGGCCAGCGGCGCGCAGCTGGCGCCCGCACCGCGTGACCACTCGTCTAATTGAAATTGAAACAGCAATAACATATCATGCATGTCACAATGTCGCTACACCTACAATACAACAAACATACAAACAAACTACGTCCTTTAATTCGAATATGTAGTCTTTAGTTATTAAAGAACTTCATTATGTTATTGTTTAGAATTAGTCAGACATGAAATTTAAATACTAAATGATACTATGGAGACAGAAAATATAGCCTTCCGGTGTATCGAGAAATCGATTTTTTTATCTTAACCTGCCTCTAGATTACAGGAGTAAATGTTTATTTCATATTAGTATCGAAATGAACAATTTAAAGCAATATACCAAGCATTTGGGCCTATAAAAGCCCAAGCAGAAATATTCATTATTTTCTAAATTGATATTTAATTGGAGATTTGCTTTGAACATATCCCAAGCGAGCCGTTCGCGAACTGCGCGCGACCTGCACATTCGCGGCGCATTCGCCAGATCTGGACACACCTTAACATGATATCGTTTTGAAAAAATTAAATTTATTGACATCATTTTGACGTAGCACCATCACGTATTGAGTAAGTACGACATATAATTAAATCATCAATATCAAGTGAAATTCGTCTAATCTTCTTCCTGAAAATGTTTAGACTAGTTTCTGACATCCTCTATAATTCCTAATTAGTTTTCAAGGATGATTTTAAATGAATATCGGTTTTATACATATATGTTTTTGTTCTTTTGAAAGGCTGCTATTTAATTCATTTCTCCGGCTTATAATCTTGAAATAAAAGAGAACTAAGTTTCCTGTTCAATTTAGTCCGGTTTAACGTGAAACCTAAATTCGTCTCGAAGAGTTGTAGTATCATCAACTACAGAACAGTCAGGAAGAGTGGTAGCGCGGTCTTTAAATCACCCCCAGAGGCCGTAGCGGTAGTATAAACCAGCCAAGAGGCGTTTCGTGCGATATTAACAGCGGCCCTGCGCGTACGACCAGTAACGCGTGATCTACAGTTACTGCGTAGCGAAATGTGGACGTGAAACCGTGTGGAATAATTCATAAGCGCTAGCGGGAACTTATTTTTACAAAGATCATATTCATGCGATACGACGATGAAAAGTAAATATTACTTAAGTAGCAGTAACTCTTTCAAATGAGTTGCTTCGGTAACGTCATGTAATGATGTCATGTCATGTCATGATTTCATAAGTTCTTAGATTTATTAGTTTCTTATGTTAATTGAGGTACCTTGAAATTTAATTCTCTTCCCGTCTCTTTGTACTTTTTCTTTTATTTATCTTCATTTATAGCCAAAGTGTTATTGGCTAAATAAAGGACAAAAATGGACTTGCAATCCATTCATGAATATGGAGGGGTATGTCGGTAGGGGTAAGCCTAAGAAGAGATGGATGTATTGCGTGAAAGTTCAGATGATTAAGAATGGAGTAAAGACTAAAATGACGGATGATAGATTTATTTGAGAGATGACATCTGTTGTGTTGACTTCAAGTATAGTGGAAACAGGGCAGAGATGAATAGACCTGATATTTGTCTGACTTTTGAAGACATATTTTATTTTCATTTATTACTTTTATTTAGTATTTTAAATTTACTTATTATTTAATTCGTTGTATAAATATCACGATCTCACAGAAAACAGGCTTGAAGTAGAAATATTCTGCTTTTCGTCGGATTATTGAGGTGCTCGAGGCTTCCTAGTGCTTATCCCCTTCCTATCCTTTTCTAATATGAAAAGGATGGGAAGGACAAGAGGATTTGATGGGAGAGGGATGGACAGCATAATTAAATATTTTGTTTCTTCTGTTTATACCCTCCTCTGTTCATTAAAGGTAGGCAACGCATCTGCAACTCATTACCTTGTTGCAGATGCCTATGGGTAGCGGTCACTTAATATTAGGTAAACCTCACCTTTTGCTATAAAAAATAGGCGAACCAACCGCTTCCGCTTATGATTTACGCCAAAAAATAATACCGAAGTAAATGGAACAGTGCAATGGACGTATCGAGAATGGGTTGTCGCAAGTCACCGGAAAATATTCATTTTTAAATTTTGTTTCAACGACTTCGTTGACAGGCGACGATATCGTTTGAAAGGCACAAAGGTATGAAAATTTTGGTAGAATTTTTGTACGGACTTTGTTCTATGTGAATTCATTTATCTCTATAGTTCTGTATAGTTCTTTAAATTGCGGTTCAAACGCTTTTGCATAAAGCTGGTAATTGACTCAAGCCCTTACTAGGCGTTTATGATTTTCGATTTACAAATGTTAGCCTCAAATGGATATCGATCCTACACTAGGTACACAAACTTGGTACCTATTATTTGCCAGGTTATTCTCCAGGAGGCGTCAGACGGGAGGACGGCCGTAAAAACTGTAGTCAAAACCTATACAAGACTACGGTCATAATGTGCCGACCCCTCATGAGTGGGAAAATGGCAAGGCAGATGCCGATATTTACTAGGTTGCAAAATCGTAGCTTAAAGAAGGATAGATATGGATGTCCGTCGGTCTGGGCCACATATAATTTATATTTTTCTTGGTCGCGGCATCATGCGTGAATCTAATTCTTTTTTTAATGTGTTTGTTATTGTTTGGAGAAGGTTCTGTGAAAGAAAAAAATTAAGATAAAAACTCAAAGGTCATATTAACTTTTCTAATGTAACATTAGCGTTTTTGACATGTTAGTATTTTGACTTATTATTTTGATTATTGCTTAATCTTAATAATTAATAACAAGTAGGTAATATTAGTTTAGATTAAATTGAGTAGCGTGGGAAACTGCGAGGCAGAGGTAGGCTGTGTTAATAATGGAAAGGGGAGGAAATAAAAAACATGACCGAGAATGAGTAAATTTAATTTAAAAAAAAACTCATATTTTTGAGTATTTATTATTTTGCTTCTAATTAGTGATGAGGTCGTTACTGCACTGTTAAAAAGAATTACATTAAATTGCAATTGAGAATTTGTTAAAATTATTTTTGAATTCTGTGCTGGATCATCGTATTCATTTATAACTATATTTATATAATTTTAAAGCTGGAAACAAAAACTATCATCGATCATTTGTCACTCTAATAACGAATAACCTGCTGAGCCAGAAAATATCTTCACCACAACAACTCCCAGAAGACAGCAGTGTCGTATTTTAAATTTAAAATCCAGTGCACCGACAGTACGTTTATGAAGCCGAAACGAGGTAGATCGTCCTAAGAAAGTAGTAAATTCACTAAAATTGAAAGCAGAATTGATTGAACACTACTGTTTGTTAGTAAAATTGGCCCTGAAGATGCACTTATAGGAACTGCTTACAAAATAGGTATCCACAGGTAAGAACTTAGCTTTGTAGTATAGTTTCCATTCATAAAAGCAAATAATAATATTTGTATGGCAATAAACTGATGCATGAATAGCGTACCGTTTCGTTGGTAACATCAATTCACTTTGCGACTCGCCTTTGAAAAGATTATTTTGTCGGGATAGAAAGCAAATAGGGCAACTTATCTAAATATTGTGATATTTGGATTCCCCGCTAGGGTTGCCTCCTAATTAACTTACAAAGATTGACGAGTAAAATAAGAAAAGATTCGACAAAACATTACATCATAACGATAATTACAAAGCTTATAACCAAGAAATATGATCTGGATAGGTCATGACAAAGATGGGCCTGTTGCCCCTCACCCTGCACAAATTATAAATAAAGGGTTGATTATTACAAATTATTTTTTGGCTTAGTGTATTGCTGCTAACCTTACGTATTGACAGTTTCGTGAAGAGACTATTCTATTCTCTTTTTTTTTGATCCTTCTTTTATTATAATCTCTCCATTAAAGGTAGGCAGTTCATCTGCTACTCATTAGCTTAGCACTAAATATCTGGTGAACCACTTGCTTCCTTTAATTTTTTTTACTAATAACCGAATGCTATTAACATCGATAAAAATCACATGTCACACATGCATTGCCAGCTTTTGCTTTTCATAGGAGACGTTAGAGAAAAGGTTAGTTTATAAGGGAAGCATAGAAAGAGGAGTCATACCATAAACATATAACAAATGAAAATATTTGTATGTATTAAAGTAGAAGCAGAAGGTGTAAAAATAAATCTATAATTTCTGCCTTCTCTTTTGAGGCACGGCCGTGAGGGTTATTTGTTAATTAAATTATATTTAATACTTCAAATTTGTCGTTCTTTTTGTTAACATACTATTAATATGAAAATGCAAAAGCTAAGATGTCAACCCTGTCAAAGAAATGGGACACAATTGAATGTATAGAGCGCTTTCCCAAATTGGATAGGTGCTTTCGTAAATATTACGTTTAGAAATGAGATACCTCTTGTTATCTACCTCTTCGTAATATTGTGAACTTTATATTGTATTGAATACAAAATATTGTCGGTACTCGTATTTAAATGGTAATTCTCTTAATTCGTCTAGTCTAGCTTAATATTTATTTTATTGTAAAAAGTCTACATTCATATTTAACTTTTCACTACAATTCCAAACAAGAGAAACGCTAGAAAGGAGATCCACTTTTTATATAAGTTCCTGAAGATCAAAAAAGAGTAAAGCTAGAGGGTAGTGAAAATTATAGGCGAATCATGTGCTGTACGTAGTTATGGCAAACTTAGATATATTTGTCTATCTGATAAAAGAGGAATTACAGAAGCAGGCAAAA
>JWHW01016429.1:216100-236573 GCA_000931545.1 Papilio glaucus | reverse complement strand
TGAAGATTTAACTGGTTGTAAAGCCTTAATACTTGGCTGTTACACATAATATTTTGCTTCCTATAAATTCATGAATAAACAATAAAATAATTGTTCTAATAATGAGAATCAAATATCGATCGGATCGAAAACGAACGTTGCAAGTTATGACACAAGTTATTTTTGAAGGTTTGGCAAACTCTGACGTAATCTTTATTCAATATATTTGAATGTTTTAAGTAAATACATTTATTTTGATTATTATGAGAAAAAGTGAAAGGCCTCAGGTATTGTAGTATGCAACTGGCCAGGTTTTCTCAGGACGCGTCAGTACTCGACCGCCCCGAGGTGCGATCCATCATTTCAAGTTAAAAGCGGAATTGTACGCAAACCATTTTAGTGAACAAAACGCTTATTTTCATGCCTTTAGGATTTATTGTTTGATATAAATATTTGTACATTATTGAATAAACTAAACCTAACCACTGCATTGATAGGGTCGGTAATGGTAACTAAATTTCATCTAAATAGAAGAACATTCGGGACGCCGTCTTTTTCGAATTTCATTCAAATCGAAAGCCTAGTTTCGAATTTAATCCACAGTTAGTAATGGAACGCCAAGTATTTAGAACAGTTACAACTGTTTAGAATTCGTGAACGTTTAAAAAATTAATAAAGATAGGTATATCTAATTATACATATTATTTAACAATGGTAGAGCCTGCAACAACCACGAATGTGCCGACTCGACCGGTGAAATACCACGATCACACAGAAGACAAGCATGAAGTGGGAGTATTCTATACTTCGGCGTTTCATCCGATGAGTGACGTGCGGGAGGCCCATCATGTCAGTCGTCTTCCCCTTCCGATAGTTTCCTACAAAGGTTAGGATGGAATGGAGAAGAGGATTGGAAGAAGGTGGGGATGAATAGAAGAAGGAAATATACTTTGTCCTGTCTATCCCTTCCTCTAAAAAGGCAACTCATATTTTCACCAAAACGTCAGGAACTTATACCAGCATAAATAATTATCATAGAATTTTTACGATGACTTCACATTACTATTATAGAAAATTATATGATGGAAGTGGAATTTATTAAAATGTTATGTCCATTGCGTACGTAACGGGATTTTACCCGTACGAGGTGGGACGGGACGTGGATGCATACGCGCCGCGACAGTAGATTTGCAATTGTAACATATTAAAATTATATTGGAGAACTTGCTTAAAATGGGAAGTGCTAACATCGCCGACGATATTTTTCCGTCCCTTGCGTGCCACGTCCCCGTCCCGTCCGTGGCTGCGTGACGAATGATTCATTCGTATGTATTTTATATATTTCCAAAAGCTTCATATGTGTGGTGAGTTCATCTCCATCTCAGTAGTATAGGCAATGTTAATCTATTGTATACATAATTTGTAGGAAGTCTAACACACTGCTGCCCCTAGCAATGATTTATGTGGAAGATAGATTTATTATCGTTTTGCGTATTCCGTTTATTGTTGTTCTAATTTAATATTATTGAGATGAAAGGTTTCGCTGAGGCCGGGCCGTGAGGCGTAACGGTACCGGAGCCCTTGCCATGTTTGACAGTAATCGCTATAGATTGCCGAGCCTCGCCATCGATCCCATTGCACGCTTATTTGCCTATTATATTGTTATTTGCAACGAAAATGTCTTGAAAATTGGAAATTGCGTTTTGAAAATACGACCAACTTCTGATTGTGTTACATTTGATGTTTACTCATAAATATCTAGCACGTTTCGTGAAACGCAGCAGTGTGTCGCTTAATATATTTTTTTATAGAAGAAGGTGGCAAACGAGCATGCGGGTGACCTGATATTTAGTAACTGCTGCCCTAAGGCATCTGCAACAAGCTAATGAGTTGCAGATGCGTTGCTTACCTTTAATGGACAGAGGAGGGGATGAACAGGAAAAGAATATTTCCTTTACCATACACTCGCCCGTCAAATTATTTTCCCCTTTCCATCCTTTCCTTATTAGAAAAATGTGGGAAGGGAAGAGAGTTTGGGCCTTTGGCACCTCACTCATCAGGCGAAATGCATAATACTTCTATTTTGCACTTGTATCGTGAGTTCACCGGTCGAGCCGGCCTATTCGTGCGACAGATGTTGTTGTTGTGGGTTCTACCACTGTTAAATATTCAGCGATCATTGACTTACATGAACATCCGCAACACTAGAGGGACAGAACGCGGTGCCGACCTTTAAGAAATAGTACGATCTCTTTTTGAAGGACTCTACGTCGTCTTGAGACTTCCTTGCTTATCTTGTTGAAATATAATACAAAACAAATAAACAAGCAAAAAAATCTCCACACCTAGTGTTAAAAGAATCTAATCGAAGTGAATAGAAAACTTGAGAAGCATTCTAAGCCCTTTTATCATATCTTGCACAATAAATTCCGAACGCCATATCAGTCGATCATAATAGCTAACAACATGTGATAGTGCAAATAACTTCGCACAGTCAGTGCCTTTGCACGCGGACTTGGGTAATGGGCTACAGATGCGCGATGAGATGGGTCGGCTAATCGCCTCGCGCCGTCTGAAGCACCCGGGAATGCAACATACTAAATGTACTAATTATTGGCAGCTTTCAACTACAGTGTTACTTCAGATGTTTTCGAAAAAAAAATAATTGAACATAACCAATATTTTTAAGACGTCTATACGTAAATGTCTTCTAATACACACTTTAAATATAGAATAGGTTAGAAATCAAATTTAGGATGGAACAATCATATATGATGATCATATACAAAATCATCTATATACATATTATGTACACATTTATACGTGATGCGAAACATGAGAACTTTTTAAGAATATTGTGCGCGCGGTAGATGTGTGACTTTTGGCATATTTAGAAAATATTGTGGAGGGGCGAAGAAAGCTAAACTTTCTGTTTAATCTGTTCTAAGCGTATAAAAAAATTTAAATAAATGAATAATAGTCGAATTTGGGTCATTTAGGTGATGGACGTTGCCACTGGGTGATCACTAGTAATATATAAACAATGTAAACATATTTTATTGCATTATGCATTACACGTGCTTCCATTTTAATGCTAAACGTTTTTGGATAGTAGGTGATATACAGTAATACTTCCATTTTGTATTTTAATGTTCACTATTTTATTGAATGTCTCCATTAGAATATGAATTGGTGGCCATAATGTTTGACACAATCAGGCTCTCCTATAAATATCGAAGAAAGGCAAGAGACCGTATAAAATCTAATTTTATTTCAAATAGAACTAGTTTAAGATAGTAACACATTATGCAAAAAAGGGGCCGTGTATTTTAGTTTCCTAAAACATTTACAAATAATGTATTCTGTCGTAGACTAATCTAATTTCGTATTTCTCATCAAAATGAAACGGTAATTAAAAACAAAATGAGCAATTTATGTTAAGAATTAATAAACGAACTCCATTAAACAGGTTTTCTTAATTAATCTGACGGTTTTCGTCTCAGTTTTAACTGTTTTAATGGTAACTATCTGTCTACCCGAGTGAAACTGGGGCTCGATGCTAGTTAATTATACATATAACTACACATTAAAATATATAACTAAAATTTCTTATGAATCATTTCGTACAATGCAGAAAATCTTTCAGATAATGGCCTTTGTTTGTTAATAAGTAAAGATTTTATAAAGCCACTCACATAGTTTACATTACAACATTATCAAAACCTATCCGATTGGTATGTACAAAGAAAGTACTTCATATTATTTAAACATTTTACAGCAATGTGCTTTGAGTAATGTACGGTTATATACTTAATTATATATAATAAATAGGCTTATCTTTGACCCGTCTATATTCTTAGATACGAAATTATTTATTTAATCGATTAAGGATAAAATTTATTTCATATTTGGAACGTTGCGAATACATGTGAAGAGAAATTCAACTGGCTTGTAAAAACAACTGACGCACTTAGCGCGCCAATATTTCAATAATTATTAAGGAACGTCCTCCTCGGCTGTGAAACTGCCACAAATCTCAATAATACGACACTATTATCTCGAAAATATGATATATTTATGAAAAGCGATAACATATCATTGCTGTCACCTCGAAAGCTGCTATTTGATGCGATCCCTGTGAGAGAGCGGACGCCGAGCGTCATTGGATATCGAACGGGACTTAAAATCGTAGCGATCGTCGAATGCGTAATAACAGCCCGCAGCTGTGTTTACTCTGGAACGGGCGACAAATTAATTGTACCATAATGACAAGTCGGCTCCCTGTCGCTTGATGTACTGAAATCTTGTTGGTCGTTTTCAATCGCCTGGTTATTACCAATACGTTGGGTTGTGCTACTGATTTCTGTGAGTACGACTGTTTTCTTTAATGTATAATTCCATCTGGCATTTATTTAAGACCGACTCAATACGATTTTGCACACAATGTCAACACCGGTTGTGATGTTATTAGTGTTCATGAGTCATTATGAATCATAAGTTTGTGCATATTTGATAGTATTAATCAAAGCACGATTTCCTTAATTTAAATATAAATTAAAATAGTAAAGAAATATTTATCCTTAAAACTGTTTACATTGATTGCGGTAATGCGGCGCATATTTAAATTGAGTATGACAATAGTAACATACCATTGCTTGTAAGAACCTTTTGTTTTGAGAAGCCATATATTCTTTATATTTAATACTGCTAGTCGAGTCCAGTAGAGCGTATTGGGAGTCTCTGTATTTTGCGAATGTCTATGAGTAGTTTAAAAGTCACTTTTCATCAAGTGAACCGTTTACTCGTGTCACGGATATTGTTTACGAAGAGCCTTAATACTCGGTATGTTGCCGATATAAACTTTATTTACGCCGGGATTCATATAACAAAATGCCACTTAGACTAAATATACACCCTGTAAATCTATAAATATGGAGGTAATACCATCTTTATACAACGCAGATGCGCTATCTCAACAATCTATTGTAAGAATATATTGCAATTACGTGCAATAATTGACGTGGGTGCGTTCATATCCTATCGATTAATCGAAATCCGAACTGCTACAAATCCACCGTATAAATGAACGTCAGTTTTATCATTCGACTGCACCTCTTGAATTATGGATCGAGTATAAAAGCAAGTCTTAAATAATGTCATATCAGCTGATTAGGTGCTACGGTTTCCTTGTGAAAGTCGGCAGGTCCCAATTAAGTATCGCGAATCTAGAAACTGTGCTAAAAACAACTGAGTCGCCGTATAATTTGTCAGCTCGTCAAATACTGAGATAAAAGTGATTGCCAATGTACCTGATTTCCACACCACGCCCCTACTCCACGAGCAAAGCAGTGCTTGTGGAATATAAAATTATAGGTCTGTCTGATGGTGGTTGAAATAAAGATTTTACAGTTAATTTTATAATATTATGATCAACGATAATAGATTGACTTGTTAATCCGCCTCGAGATTTCAAAATCTCAGGTCTTATCCAGTAGAACAATTTAATTCTTTTAAGATAGCAATTTAATAGTAACGCGAATATAATATAAAAAAAATCATAATGTTATAAACTAACTCCGGTTCGACCGGTAAAATACCACGACTTCACAGAAGACAGGCGTGTAGTAAAGGATTTTTTTGTTTCGTCTGATGAGTTAGGTGTGGGAGGCCTAATTTTGGTCCTCTTCCCTTTCCCACCATTTCCTCATCATAAAAGGATGGAAAGGGGAAGAGGTTTTGATGGTGGAGGGGATTGATAGGTACCGGAAGTATCCTTTTTTTCTGTTTATTCCTTTGTCCATTAAAAGTAGACAACGCATCTGCAATTCATTAGCTCGTTGCAGACGTCTAAAGGTAGTGGTCGTTTAATATTAAGTAAACTGCATGCTAGTGTGCCACTCTCTCTACAAAAAGAAATAACTCTTAGTAAAAATAGATTAAGAAAAAACATAATGCTTCTCTCTTAACCATCCCATTTAGATTATAACAAACTGAAAGATTGATTTAGAACCCCTGCGAAGATAGGTTCTCTACGAACAATTGGTTCATCCCTGTTCCATTTGGTTAATTGTAAATGCCGCAGTCTACTCAGATTGGTATAATTCTGTGCTGTCACTGTTGAACGACTCATAACTTTTCATGGCGGATTATGATTCACAATATTATTGAATTTTTATCGACTTCCTGTAATTGCGTTGACTAATGTTGAAAACTCAAATAGCAGTAAAACCAACGAATGATATAATTTTGCCCTAAATTGCTTTGGTTTTTTTTCTCTGACACCTTGATCGCTTTATTTGTTAACGTGAAATAATGTGATGACTGAAGCCGTAAAATTACAACAACATTATATAACTTCTACACATCAGTAGTCATGTCAAAGTTTTCTAGAACTACCACCCTTAATACTATGGGAAGCGGTGTCATTAACATAAATCGAAACGTTTGCTATAAGCCAATTAGCAAACGTTTCGAATTTCATGATAACTTTTATGATAAAATATTATATCGTAAGACCTTTCATACTAATGCTTGTTCTAAGACATAGTAACCACTAAAGAAGGGATCTATAACAACAAGTATGCTAATAAACTTACCTCAAGCAATCAGGTTGTGAACAATTTAATGAGTGATAGTTAATCATCGTCATCGGACCCGTTGTTAATTAGCCGCGCAATTCTAAATAATTAAACGACATCATATAATCATTTAACAGAGCAACAGATCTCGATGGCCGGCGCCGCGTCATGGGCCGCTTCAATGGGGTTATTATCAAATCGGGGTTATTAAGAAAATTACTGTAGCGGCGAGACGCCTTGATAACGTGGCGTTACGGTAAAATAGTTGTGTTTTAATGTCTAAGTCTAGTCTATAGGACTACTAGTCGGTCCGGATATACGTTGGCCTCTAAGCTTAGGTAACGGACTAAATGCATTGCTTTTATAAAAGGTATGGCGACCATTTTTCCTATGAAAAAAAACCTTGAAACTATACACAAAAAAAACATAAAACACATATATATATATATATATACAATTTATATTTGTCGTGTATTGCCATTACAAACTAATATAGTGGTGCCGTAAACATTTTACACAAAAGTTGTGTTTATCGCATTAAAGAAATAATCTAGTTAAATTATCCTTGATAGAGAAAAATAATATTTCACTTAAAGGGCATAAACATGAGGCGTGAGTGATCGTTTAAAGTAACTAATTGGGAAATTACGGCAACGCCAATTTCACGCCCGCGATCCCTAACCCGGCATGCGCCTGTAGTACTACTAAAAACAACAGAGTAATGTTACATTTTTTATCTTGTTAATTTAAAAAATTAATAATGTAAATAATAGAGACAGTATAGCCTGACAGGTATCTCAAATCCAGAGAATGCCGTCTGAGGTAGAGTATATACAGGTAATGTTTAGGTAATACTACTTGGCGAATTTTTGTCTTCATATCTTTACATAATCAATTATTTTAAGCAAGAAACAAATACGAAAGTCCAGGCGATTAACTCTCAGATTCTTCAGACAGGTTAACCATAAGCATTTGTTAAAACCTGATGGATTTCAGATGCGTTGCTAACCTAGTACGGAAATTGAAAAGATCAGAGGATAGACAAGATATGGGCTCTGGACCGAGCGAAACGCAGAAGTAAAATTAATTCTAGCCGGTTTTTTGTAAGGTCATAATACTTCTTAGACAAAGCTGACGTATTCGTGAAATTGCTGTTGTTGTTGCTTAGTTTTGTTGCATATATAGCTAGAGGAGTGCGTATATGAAAACCAATAGCATTAAACGACATTCTAAAATGTCTAGGAATGGCCTGATTACTGTTTGCATTCGGCACATAACGCAGAATTATCCTGTATTTTATTTGTTATACTGTCGTGCTATATTTTATTTCTCCATAATCTAATCACTTGGATACCTTTCGCGTAATATTTTGCGCTACCATGAATCAACACGAATCTCGTTAAATTTAACTGAAATAAATTGCTCTTCTAAATTGTTATTTACATATCTCAACGTTGGATACGTTGGTGCAAGTCATTTGTTAAAGATATGGGATCTATTATTGTAGAACTTTGCATGTTTTAGTAAAATGTTTAATACAGTTATAACACTATTTTATTTAATTGATAACACTAATTTGTCTTTATCTTATAAACATATGCAAGGTGTTTAAAATTATTTTAGCTGAATCCTACTTCAACAGCGCCATTGTTTCATCGGGTCATAGTTACTACTAGGTTTCTGCTTATGTACACTATATCATGATACAACAAGCTCTTCTTGTCTCTTCTCTACTTTCTACAAATTAAAACGACACGCTACGACACGAACTGATGAACCAGTTAATTTGATTAATACCATTGACAGCATAAAACGTGGGGTAATAATAATAACGACTATACACTTAAGGCATATTATCCTCTATGTAATGAAGTCGTCTACTTACAACAATCTTTGTTATTAATATTATAAAAATGTAAATGCATAATGTTAGTTTTAGCATTCTCCCGTAGTGATAATCGCAATTGAGCCGTCTCGAGAGCGAGGCTGTTTAAACGAAAATTGAGCTAAAATATCTATGATTTGCTATTGAGCCGGGGATTGAGGGTAAACTTTTAAAACATTAAGCTTTCATAATACCTCTCAGGTTTTCCGTGTTCTATTTTGCAGAATAACAGACCTCTAGGTCTTGATGTGATTAGGTAAAAGATAACGTGTAATGGGAACAAAGAAGTTCAGCAGCAGATCTATCACAGACGTATTAGAGAACCGAGTAAAAAAAAGAGTTATGACTTGCATAAATTGGTCAGCTTAACTGGAGTAGAGATATACAGGATATAGTGTAAATTTTGCTGGTGTAATATTTCAATTAGCAAGCCAACTGTCCTTTTCTTCTTTCCACCTCTTATCCTAGTAGTTGATGATGTTCTGTGTACCGCTGCCTGTTAATTGACGTGGAGAGCGGAGCGAGGGAGTACTGCGGAGCGGAGTTGCCCACTGTCTGTCCATTGACGCGGAGCGAGGAAGCGGAGAAGAGCGGGGTAGTACCGAGCGTAGTCACGGACTATGAGGCTCTAGTCCAAGAGCACGCAATGACTCATGCAAAGAGCGGACGGTTTAGTTTGTCCGTTTCCACGAAATATACGTACTTTCATATAACAATAGTTCGCAAATCTCTGTCCATTGAAACGGAGTTCAAATTTGAATAGTTCATATTAATGATATCTTATACCTACACATTGTAATAAACGCAAATTTATTGGGTTTTATCGTGTTTATATTAAGATATCAGTCCCCCGTGACCATGAGCGCTGTAAAAAATCTTGAAATAAACACCATAAAACCTTTTAAATTAGTATTATTCCAATAATTAATAGTAATTAGGTTAACTCCGCTTTAATGGACAGGCAGCCTAAAGATTGACTGCTCGCCTGCCAGGCGAACTTATTGTGTTGCCGACGTTTATGGACAAGCATTTCTCAATACATGGTGATTCATTTGCCTATTATCCTATAAAACTACCGTGACACACACATAAATCAGCAATACATATAATGCGAAAATAAACAATAATGACACAAAGTCGCAGTCGCAGTAGATTCTGTAACCGCAACCGTGCCGTAATAATGTACTAACTACAGTTTAAACTAGGTTTTAGAGCGTCGACCATAAAACTAGAGACATACATAGCTGACACACGTTCATACGAAATACCGTTTGACAATAGCAATCAAATGTACCCCGCGTCTTCTCCAACATTATTTTTGTTACTAAGTAAATTTCTTGATACGTTGCAGTGTTTTGAAAAAAAGAATTTAACAATTTATTTTACTACGCTACAAGATATAATCGAAAATTCGCTCGACACAGAAAGTTTACCTGCATTGCTCCGAAGAATTAGCTGAAGTTGTAAATTGGTAGGCGCAATCGTTCGAATCGGTGTTCTTTAGAAAAGAAACGTCTATCACGAGGGATTGTAATGATTTATAATTATTTTATAATTCTCGTTCTACAAGTGAACATGTTCCTTATAACTGTAATTAAAAAAAAATACAATCTCCCTGTAATACAAATAGTAACATCCTTGGGCCACAGATCGTTTGGCCTTTTCTCTATAAAAAAAGATACCTCGCTGTCGCCTGTTTTGGTATATTTTAACGTTATTAGGCCAGCGGTGAGCGGTTCTATTTGCATACATGACAAATACACCTTGCATTATTTGCATACACGATAAGATTACGAATGGCACCGATTGTATTGTGTTCTACAATTTCGGTGACAAACAGTCATCATGATAACTGATGTTTGTGAACTCACTTTTGTGTTGTTTTTTTAAATATTAATTACTCTCAACCTTGCCGTATTCAAAGCTGACACTTCGTGGCATCAATCAATCTTGTGAAGGTCGGCTTTTGAATAATGTAAAAATACAAGGATTCATATTAAATTATTTTAAAACGATTTTTTAACTTGTCATTCCCGTATGTAAGTAATTATATTAACTGCGTTTGCCTTTTTAAGATTTATGTTCATTATTGGTTCATATTTCAATTGTTTTTAATTTACCAAATAATTTTGACACTTATATCTTGAATATAGGCATAAGACAAAGAAGAAAGTGAATTCATTAATTTATAACAACTTATTTTATTATTAACTGCACTAATATAATACTAACATTTTTTTTTTTAAAGAAAGAATAATATCGGTCAATACATTTGTACCCAATGCATGGATAGATGCTGCCTACAATACTATAAAACCTGATTATCATTTAACTTAAAGAGGTTGTACTTCTCAGTTAAATTCATAAATGAAAAGATTATGGATGCATTTAAAATGATATCTACACGATTTGTATTGACGCTTCAGAATTGTGACGTCATACTACTGACGTATGTAGATAGGCCAAGCCATTGAATATGTAGGTTTGATATAGATTACACACTGAGCAAGGAAGACAGATTCAGAAAGCAATGTGTATATCTCGTCAGTAGTAATCATTTTTATCTATTTCTCCCAATCAATACGAGAAAGAAAGAATTAAGACACGAACACTTCGGTGATCCTTAAATGATGAATATTATCACATTATAACTTCGTTGAGACATACCCATAAGCATCTGAACAAACGGCCAATTAATGGCCAGAGGAGCGGATAAACTGGAAAAAGATATTTCCTTGACCTATCCATCCCCTCCTCCCCTTCCCATCCTATCCTTATTAGAAATCGATGAGAAAAGGAACAGGAGTAGAATTAGGGCTCCGGGACCTCACTCATCAGACGCAACGCAGAATACTTCTACTTCACGGATGTCTTCCGTTAGGTCGTGGTCATTCACCAGTCGAGCCGGCCCATTCGTGCAACCGATGCTGTTATTGCGGGCTCTACAACTGTTTGTGAACCAGAAGTAACATCTTATGTATTTTTTTTATAAATTTGCAACTCATCCGGGCAACGGCGGATACGAGCAGCTAGTTTTACTATTTAATAATTTTTCATATACCGTAGATATGTATACCTAAAGACCAATGTTGAAAACACATCGGAGCTGCCAATGTTTCTGTATTACTAATAACTATACTTACGGTGTCCTCATATATTTCAAGTTGCTTATATTGCAATATTTAAGTAACTTAGGTTATAATTAACGAGATGTGAGCAAGAAGTGTTCAGTAATATTGACAATACCAAAATGGTAAAGTCAATATTGTTCATAAACACTTTCACGTTTGTTTATTTTTCTACACCATGGGCGCTATGATTACCTAATTTCACACGATGCCGCCCGCTTTAGAAACATTATTATATCATACATTTCTTTAGATCGCAATGAAAATTATGATGTGATTAAATACAATATATCTCTTTGAAAATTAATGAAAATGTTACATCTCTTGGCTTTAATGGCTCCCGATTTTGAATTTTTCGACCACAAAAACTTAAAGAAGAATTCGAATGACGAAAACTTTTTGATACACTCTAGCTGAGATTCGAACGCCATACCGATCGCTATACAAATCCACTGCATTTCATAAGGATGCTTGTTACACGGATAAAAACAATTGACAAACAGATCACATCGCATATTTCAATTTGAAAGGTGAGATAATCCGCATAATAATTGACAATACATCTTTAATGTATTTCAGGCCAAGAACGTTCATCTGTCACGTTTGGGCTGGAGTTGTCCATATAAAGATGAATACATTTTTCATTAAATTCACCACGAACTACAAGTTGAACATGAAACATAAATAAGCCTGTCACTCACATGGATAGGTAGAGATTATGACCGAGCTCATCATGATTATGCGAAAAATAATTGCATACGTTTGATTTGGTTAGTTTTGTATGTGTATTTTATACCAACAATGCAATATGTGTTACGTTATAAAATCAATTCTGAGATATTAGTACTGTAAAATTAATGATGAGTGCTCTAATGAATCCCATTTTAATCATTAATGATTTAGTAGTTTGGTTGTAACCTACAACACATGACATGAGGGGTACCCAGCTTAAGTATTAACCCCAAGTTGTCTACTCTATTTTCTATGTATATCTAAAGACTAACGCAAGTCACACGGATATTTAAGATGTGCCTACAACTGCTTGGTTGTATGTAAATACATTGGGGAAAAACTCAATACTTTTTCAATCCTCTCTGTTTAGACTCCAGAGTCCTTGAGAGTAGAGATCGTCAGCAATGGGACAGCCTTGAGCTAACATTGTATACATAATACGACCAGCAAACAGTCGAGTACTTGACCGTCAGTAGGTCAATCTGTCATCGTTCAAGTAAAGTGAAGTTTATTCAAAGGAGCCTCTTGAGCGAGGAAACTAAACCATGGCGCCAAGTATTAACGCATTGACCGAATATAATATCGTGAATCATGCGCGCGCGCATGCGGTCTTACTTAACATTCCTATAAGATGTTATTCACATAATTACTAAAATAAATCATTTGATCACTCCATATCGGCTAATACAAAACGTTTTCTAGTATACGAGCAAAGCGCACAAGCAGTAGTTAATAATAGATCATTCGTGTGATTCAAAGTTTAAAAAATGAGTCAATACAATCTTGCAACGTCAGAAATAAAATATCTGTTAGAAATGTCTATACTAAAATTATTATTCGCTGACGTACATTACATGCCTGTGCGTATAGAACTATATTTTTTTTATTATATTTCATTACAAGAACATTGATTTAAAATATACATGACGTCTGGTTTATTTCCTAGTTATTACAATTTGACACCAACTGCGCCATGTAAATCACAGGGATGTATTCTTGTTGACACATAAGCGTATCTTCATCGTCACCAGAACTATTCATTTCATTAGCGGCACCATTTTTAGGTATTATATCATAGTTAAACACCGTAGTAGATTGAATGAAGCAAAAGTATGCGTCTGCGTTTAGTCAGGTGAACGATGTTTTTGTAGACCCAACCTTTTCCTTCTACTAACATTCTCCCATCTATTTCACCTTCTTTTGTTGTTGCTTCTACTTCGTACGTATGACCGTTGTGTTAGTAAATTCTTCTCTTTGCGTTTTTCTTCTATTAAAATAGGAATGGTAAACATTCGCCATGTGTATTTTAACTGATTGCAATAATTTAATCTGTATTACAATTATATGATCATTCAGCTCAATGGATCCAGAATAATACAAAATAGTTGGATGAAATTGAGAAAAATGTATCACGCACAACAAGATACTCATTTTCGTAAAAAGAAATATAGCGGCATTGTTCCCGTGCGCAGGAACCGTGAATTGAGATAAGATCTGAACAAATTTGTTCGGTGTCTTGTGTTAATTCGGTTAAGATCTATTGGCAATTTTTAGTCAAGATTCCGAGGTCAATGCTCTACGGTATAATTTTAGAGATACCATGCTACTATAGGCGAAATTAATTGTCCCACACATAAAACAAGGCCACGAACCAATTTAGGATTCTTAACTTGATTTGAACTTTTAATTTACAATCGAAAGCAAAGTGAATTTCAACCTTTATGTGTAATACTATAAAATAATGTTTTTCGAATCCTGGCACACAAAATAAATTGCATTACTGTTTTGTACCTGATTTAAGGGGATATTTTCATCCCATGTCATGGGGCCTAAAAATAATGTTACTGTAGTAAAATAAAGTCTTTTTCTCTAGTTTCAGTTGACGTGGATAAAAAGCTGTCCGAATGGTGTTTATTAGGTCTTCAAGCTATGGTCCAGTGAAGAATTGTTTCTTTACGATTACCTAGTTTTTATAGATTAAATCTTCTTGAGATATCTTTTCCTCTGAGGGAAAGACAGGATTATGTGGGACTGTACGCACTAAAACCTCCTCGGTGGCCAACCGCAAGTGCGATGCTCAAATTCCGGGATTAAAAAAATTGACTTAAAATTTTTATCGATAGACCGCACTTCAATTTATATAAAACTTACATATAGATGCGGTAAAACTATTTTGTATCTTACTAAAAAAACTATATACTTATGAAATGGTATATATTTCCTTCTTGTATCTTTCTTTATCTATGACTAAATTTGTTTAATTCACAAACTTTAAACAATACATTTTTTTTAATTCTTCAATTTGTGAAGAACAAAACTTTACTTCTAAATTTCACTTATTTAGGGAAATAATCGAACGCCCATTAATATCATTAGATTTCTCTCTTCATATACTTTTTATGCATTCTAATTTATACCAATACTACTTCGTAATTGCAGGAATCTACATATAATAAAACGGTGATCAATTTAAATCTTGCTGAGAACCGTTTAAAATAGGAAACCGAAATAAAAAGTTTCGTCTAATTAGAAATTTTTATAACCTATTACTACAAATTTATAAGCAACTAGCAATCCGCCCCGGCTTCGCTCGACTAAATAGATAGAAAATAAAAATGTATTACAAAAGTGCCTTGTATTGATGAAGAAAAATCGTTTTAAATCGTTTTAAAGATAAAGATTTGCAAATTGTAAAATTGAAAAAATTGTAAATGTTAAATGTAAAATCTTAGAATTCATGTTAAATCTGAGAAGAATGCAGTCTGTACAATTCCTTGTGTGACTTGTGATCAATAGAGATAAAACCACACGGCGCACGCGTTAGTAAAATGGGCCAAGAATAATGACGCTTCTAGATTGTTTGTATGCGCGTGGTATTGGCTGTGAAAACGTTCGAATTACGTTGCGTACGCGCAAGAATGATTTATGAGGGAGCCAAGTGACAGTTTGTTACGACCTTTTATGGGAAATCTTTGCTTTGTGAGTACCGCGACAATGTTTATTACAAAACATTGATAAAGGGGCTCTTACGACATGCTGGTTTTTGGATTTACGTTAAACGTCTTTAATGTATTATAATTCACGGGAGAAGATATTCCCTCTTATTTTGTTCTGTAGAATGGCATTAAGGATCTCGTATGATTGTTGTTACGTTTGATTTCTAACTAAAGCAAAATATTAGTGGGGAGTTATTCAAAAATCACATTTGATCCTTTTCTGTGTATAGAGAAATTCTCAAAAAGGCTGCTAAATTTTTATACCCAATTTTAGGGACGCAATTTAATTATATACCAACAAACATTTCTAGTTGAAGAAAGTGATCCGACTACAACTCCATTCCTGGCAATTAGATAAATCTTTATTTAGACGTTCATTACAGACTATACAAACGTGTCATGTTACTTAGTCAAAATAAATCATTTCAACGCTTTAATGCATTATTTTTAGATTATAAATTACTGACGGACTAATCTCACGGTCGGTAGCCCGTGCTAAATATTACAATAAATAATTTTTCATAATTATCCAACTCATTAAGAGTAGAAAAAAATAAAGCGACATTGCTAGATTGTTATCACCTTTAACATCAAAGGATATGTAATCTCTCTTTTTAATAGACCGTTCAGTTTTTAATCGACGCCCGTCGAAAGAATCCCATTATGTTGCGAGCGTGCTCGTGTTTGATTGTTTACAGAGAATAGTAGTTTTTTCTTTTTAATTTCAATAACAGATCTCTCCGGAAATATCTCAGTGTCAGCTTCAACGTCAATCTTATTTGCATACTTTTGCTGTAATGTACTTACTGTACAGCCTAAATAGTTGTCGATAACTCAATTTTTTATAAACATGCTTTTTCAAGACTCAACTAGTATGGGAATGTGTAGAAGATTCTTGAAGACACGAAATCTTTGACGTTAATTTCCGACGTCCGCTAGGAATGCAGAATACAAACAGTTGTTATCAGCCGACTTGACTTGACTTGCATAATATTTTGCTAAAATATTCGCAAATTTGGACAGCTATGTTGCTTCAACAAGATTATAAATTTTGTGTGTAAACTTTTACACCGACATATTATAACCTGCTTGTAACCAAATAATAAATTTGGTTCAATGAGGTTCATTGACACGTAGCTTTTTAAGTGTAACCGTTTCTATTTTTGTGTCTATCGCTCCAGTAACTAAAAATAGATTAAATTAAAAAGACACAGTCGTTTTATCTTTTAATATCCTTATAACTACATCATAGAAAGTTAAATTCGTATTTTAGACCGGTCTAATTCCTTTGGACTTGGACATTTTATCATTCATGATTCATGTCTAAGGTATAGCGGAGAACGTCTGAATGAGCTTGAGAATGGCTGCTGATAATTATGATAAAATATATCAAACGAAGATTAATCCAGTCGTTGTTACAACGAGTGGCTGGTGAGTGATTGTTGGCCACAATTTGAACAAGAATTCTATTAATCGGGACTTCTCTCTCTCTAGGGTCGATCCCTCCGAAAAGAGCTCAGATATGAGGGATGAGAATTACATCTGGAGCGGATGATCTGCTTCCGGTTTCTGTCTAGTTACGACCGTGTAGAATTAATAGGATGACAGCTGGTCTTTCATTGATCGGTCCATCCTGTTGGAGAACGGCCGGACGGGCTTTTGCGTTCAGTGTTAGTTTTTACAAACTTTTGTCTCCTTTTTGTATTGTGTGACCGAAGGTCGAAAGAAGAAAAGTGCGTTGTTGGCATATGGTGTAGAGTCGTGTTTTTATTCGGAGCTGCGATAAGATTGGTGTATTGGTGTTTTTCGCAGTCCTTGATCTTGAATGCATCAATCCTTCGTCTTTCTCTGGGTGGGATTGGCCACGTTTCTACTCGGGACCTATTGATGTTTAAATAACGTAATCATAAGTAGCGTATATTTGTATGAATTCATAATAGTTATTAGAATGGCCCTAAAATAAAAATATAACCGTTACACTGAGCATATTCTGGCAATATTATTTTTAGATTAAAATAATATTAACACTCTATCTGGAAATAATCGATTCGACTTGTCTATGTCAGACATTGACAGGCGACGTAAGCACGTCTGACCACAGCGCAGTGCCAGTAGCCCGCCATCGTAATTATCAAAGAAACATTTGAACAAGATACGAAGCAAAAGTTTCGCAATCTCACTTAGCCACTTTAAGTATCTCCGGTAATCTCTAAGGGCATCGTTGTTTACTCCAATAGTCGCTACATTATCATCGAACTTCCATTTACTGGTAGCAACGGAGTGGCTAATTACAGCTGGCTGTCAAAATATTGTTATCTCTATGGATTTATCTTAATTCACCTGCAAGCATTTCTTTAAGGGGGATACCGTGACGAGGTTCAATTCAAAGAATAGATAAAAATTACTAACATTTTTTGTGTTTTTTCTTATTTAAAGATCAAGGGTAGAATTTACTTTAATTTCATGTCGATCAACTCACATATAACAAATGGATTTTTATTTACATAAAACGTTCGGTCTATGTTTGCTAAAGTAACATAAGAATATTTTTTCGCGTTCCATACTAAATATTAGGTAAATAGCAGTAGGGCTATTCCAAGCCCTACTGCTATTTACCTAATATTTAGTACTTACTACTTCAGCATTAATCTCTCGGCCCAATTCTGCGGCTTTGCCATAATCACAAAATCGTCAAGATATTTTTCACGAGACTCGCTCCAATATCAAAATACGACTATTTGTCAGAGGAATATAACAAACATGGGTTAGCTAAAAAACACATTTTTCGTGTCTAATCAATTTTGCCTTGCCATTGAATGTTGTTTGTTTCATTGCCAAGTAAATTATGAGATGAACGTCAATTATCAACTTATTTATTTTTAGTGTAGAAGTTAACGTTTAATAATATTTATCTAGCAGTATTTTAAAATCACCGCTAATTTTTTATCAGAAAAGGTAGATTCTCATCTAAATCTAAAACTACCGAAAACGTGACTGAGGGTATTATTCTAAGACAGAATATTTCAGTTCAGAACAAAATAAAAATTGTTCCGTTGTAATCAACCCACTCAATTGAGTGGGTTGATTACAATGTAACATATACTTTCAATTACAATCGCCTATATTTCTTTTTTATTAACAATTTATTAATGGAACCCATCTAATGGTTCAATGCTACATTAATATTCATAGCATTCATTATTACCTCTAGAATTATTGTGCATGTATTCAAGCGGATAGTGAATAAATACGCAGGCTACAGGTTTGCTTCCGTTCCACGTATATCAAGAACCAAACCTACCGTAAACCCATGCTCAATCCTCGAGTACTTAGTACTGCAATTTAACAGAAATAGCGGTATCAAGACGGATTATAAAATTCCATGCAAAACGAAACGCCCTCGATCAAGTTTTCTCCGATCTCTTTTGATTAATGTTAGAAAATAATAATTATGTATGGTATTTCTCTAAAGGTTAGGGTATTAGGTTGAATTATAAAGGACGTATTGCTTAAAAGAGCAAGTTGCGTCTGAATTTAATAAATGTATTTATAATGTCTTTTTGTTTTCGATTTTCGTAACAAAAATACAAGAATCAATGGGATGAATAAAGAAAACAAAAAAGTAGGTACTGCAAGAGTTATGTAATCATCTAAACTTCATGTTTTTTAAGAAATTGTACCTATTTACCACTTTCATGATTTGTCAAATGAGAGAACTTAAAAAGAGATAATAAACGATAAACATGTATGGATATGGATACGAAAGCTCGTCACAATGTTTAGTGTAGTATGTATTTTCTTTTACTTCTTACAAGATTTTATCTGATGATATTATAAATTCGTTTAATTCAGTAAAATAAGTGTGATAATAAACTTTATTCTTAAAATTCTTTTTACAGCAATAGGTGTGACTCATACTCAATGATGGAAGGGTCAAAGAGAGCATAAGGTAGTTTGAGAGAAACATAGGACATGAAAAAGAAAAAGCCGAAATCTCTACATACGACACTGTTTTTCTGAAGAAAAAAAATTTAGTCAGCCTTAAAATAAACAAATCATCTAATAGGTTCTCTAATATAACGATACGAGTAACTGCGTTATAATAAGAGCGTTTTACAATACGATTTATTAATGTTTAATGGGATTCAATATTTTTACAATTCGTCAATATCATCATAAATCGTTTTGTTCGTTTATTTCGAGCTTCTAGACTGTAATCCCACACAGAAAGAATCTTCGAGAGGGGGCCACGTGATGTGTCCCGTCAAATGTAACGCTATACATGTTCTTCAATTTTGCGTCACGCTCGTAAATCGTAAGGCAGTAGACGGGGCGCAGCGAGAGTCCGCCACAGTCTATACTGAGCCAGCGCCAGCGCGCTACCATCTGTGCACCGACCGTCGACGTTCGCGCGTTCCGGAAAATTGGCGCGAAAATGCCCAACTGTCAAAACGCACGATTGACGTTTTAATTCTCGCTCTGCCGAAAGCGGTCTGTAAACGCGGACAAATGTGAAGTGTTTTTAATTTGATTTTTTAACACACGTTTGAAGTGATAACGTAATTTATTTCTGATTTTCCGAGAATTATTTGAATGTTTCCTCTTGACACGTTTTATTTTACTTTACATTGGATTTATGATTTCGCTTATTTCATTGTTTTAAACAATATTTGAACGTTATTATACCTATATTAAGTTCTTATTTTTTAGAAGATTTCCATTTTCAGGATTTAATATTATTAATAAAATTTAAATATTATACGATTTAACGAACAAATAAGTCGAAGTAAATAATGGTCCACGTACATATTAACATTATATTAATTTTCCTTTCGTTGTAGCCGAATGTCTACGGCATGTGAGTAATAGGCCTTCGTTAGATAAAAATGTTACGGCCAACTAATTTATGTGACTATTTCATTAATAATAACCCATATATTTCGACTACTTTACAAGATATCTTTGAAGAAGCAATGTTTTACATAATTTTTATTGAGAAATATTACTTTTAACAAATTGAATAATTTTTCATAAAATAAACAAAAATGATATCATGATTTTATGACTTGCAAACTTGAGATTTAGTTTTCATAAACTTATCTCCTTATTTCATGTATTTTCTTCGTTAAATTTAAGAGCCTCACTTTAACATAGATCGTATTTGATTGAAATTAT
>JWHW01016429.1:205500-215869 GCA_000931545.1 Papilio glaucus | reverse complement strand
TTTTTATTCGATTTTCTTTTTTAGTGATACCTAGTGCTAGAAGGCGGATAATATACACCAGCGCTGATCACTGGTGTATATTATTTTCAAACAACTTACTTCGTCGTTTAGTGTGGCTTAAAATTTGTCGCAAGGTCGACCGGATTCAATGTCACTTTAGAAAAGTTTGTTATCACATTATCTATGTGGCCTATTCATGTTATCAAACCCACATCATACGGGACAAAGTAGGTTAAACGTGGCGGGGAGACGATTTCCTATGAAGTGAAAAGGACCACGAACGTTGTAAAAATAAATAAATATATTTTAACTAGCTGTGCCCAGCGGTTTCACCCGCCCTGCAATTTTACCTAAACGAAATGATATTACATACTTAGTACTCTAATCTATAGTAATCTATATGATAGGACTCTATTTTATAGCATTTTTATCGAAAAAATGTTTGACATGGTTCTTTAAATTGACATAATTTCAGAGATAGCGCTGTTTGTGAAAAATAATTTTCCCTGTTTTCCTGCTTTTCTCCTCACAATTTTCTTTGCTATAAACCTCACGGAGCCCGAGACCTTTCCAACGAATGCAAAACCGTGGAAATCGGTTCGTGTGTTCTGGAGTTATAGCGTCAGGAAGGAAAACCCGACTTATTTTTATATTATAGATTAAGCGCACTCGTAACACAGTTCGTTTCTAAAAAAATATTATAAAATATACATTTATTATTATTTTATATCAATATATGATCACTATGTTATCAAAAATCATGTACTTGCTATACAAAAATTAACCTAAAGGTTGCTGTATTAACGAAAGCAGCAGATGCCCCCAGGGCTCCATGGCCCTGCCGGCATTTGCTACTGGCCTGGGAATGGTCCCAGGGGTACAAAAACCCCAGTGGGGCGCTCTCTAACCAACTGGGGTTTTGTTTGGATGTCCATTTGGCAATATAATATGTTTTAATGCATATATTCAATTTTTGAGTATCCCGGAAACGGTTGTAACGATTTGGATAAAAATGCAACTTTTCATAATAGGAAAATATTTTAAAAGACTATTTTGTCATATTAGTCCCATCTTTATATATTTTGTCAAATGATAAGCTACAGGTGTATGAACTAACCAATTCTATATATTTTCCTTATAATCACGATCTTACAAAAGACTAACATATAGCGAAGTACGGTCGCCCAGGTACTTTATAGAAACGTTGTTCGAACAATACGCATAGCAACTATTCGCAAGCATCTGATAATTTTGTAAGTGTCGCAATCGCTTGCCCACCATTCGTGATGGTAAGTAATGATTAAGGTACATGCACACTCACAATGTTAACTGTAAATAAATAATGTATTGGCATCTCGGACAACATAAAATAAATAAAAAATACAATCTAAGAAATATTAATTTCTCTGTATTGTATGGGTACATAAATATATTTGTAATTCTTGAAATGTTTTTTAATAATTATAAACATTGAAAAAATATGCGCACACGCCCGCATCTAAGAGCCCGTAACCCTAAGAGGGGTAGGCAGAGATCATATGGCACGATCCTGGCACACCTCTATCGCTTCTACATCTACGCATACATGCTCGTCGGTTATGGGTGCTCCTTATATCGCCCTTTTTTAGTAAGCCACTAATCTGATCCATATAAGTTCTCCTAGGGCGTCCCCTACCAACACTGCCACTCACTTTTGCTACATAAATTTGTTTCGTCATTCTCTCTTCATTCATCCTTTCAACATGCCCGAACAAATTGAAATTGTAAACTTACTGAATTAGCTACATTATTAAATAGAATAAAGTTTAACCGTCTCTAGCGGACTATTTTTTTAATAAATATCAAAAGATAAAAAGTACTTTAATCCATGACTTACCTTCAAAAGACATTGTGAGGGTTAATGAAAGAAAGCCGATTTATTACATGAAGCACTTTAAATACGTCTAAAAGAAGCTTATTGCTTAATCAGTAGTTGTCACAATATCACTTATAGCCCAGCGGCCGACACGCAACCTTAGCAATCCGGACTGTCATAAATTCGACCCTCATTTACGTCTAAAGCAAGTACAACAACAAGTTAATGGATAAAACGATTGTAAATCTTACAGTATGAGATGATTATGAGAATGATTCTGTAAATTTGTTTTATTACTTTTTTTAATCATAATTATCACAACATTATCATGTGGATTTTTGTATAATTTTGCCTTGAATCTTTACCCGTCTACTTACCTGCTAAAGAAATGGTAACCTTTTTCAATTAGAATGAATCTTAATAAAATGTTAGAATTGTCAATACAATGTGTTAAAATCACATCAAGACATTCCTAAATAATTTGTCGATTCCAAATCCTAAGCGATGACGTCCAAACATTAAAATAACAATAATTCTTTTTTATTGTCAAATCTTGACTGGCTTTTGTAAATATGTCGCGTTAACCTATGACAAGAAACATTTTTTGTTTAAACATGTTAAATTAAAAAAACAAGTTTTAGTAATAAATTACAAGGTGCTGTAGAATAATAAAAATATTTACCTACCGCAACTATTTACAAGACGATAAAATTCACATTTATTTGAAATAGTTTGAATTTATATTGATGTTGTGATTTCAAAAGTTATTCTTTCTATCTGTTTGCAATATTTTCTTGCTAAACATTTAAATTAATAGTAAAATCAAGTAACCAAAATAAAATTTGAAATGGGCGAAATAGTGGTTCAAAACGTGTACTGAACCCGCATTAAGGAAATAATAATTTATTATTGGGTCGTTTGCGAAGAAATAATCAATTTATTTCTTAACTTTGCCTGTTATAAATTTTATAAATAAAAAAACAAAATAAATTAAGGCAAAAAATGTTTAGAGCAAATAATAATAACTTTATTTTTTTAAATATGCGACAAACTTAACATATCATTCGTGATTTTATTTTATTTTTCTGCGTTAAAAAGATAGTTTTAAACTTTATTTCCATTAAAGTAATCGACTTAACCGAAATCAAAATTTTATCATACTACTACGAAGTTTATTTTATTATCAGATCGGTATTGCTACATGATATTGTTACACGAAAACTGGGGTAATTACATAAAATAACAAATATTGCGGAACTTAAGTGTTTGCACATCCTCGCGTACGCCCTAAGAGAAACTCTTTACCTACTCATTGCTTTACTCGACCTAAATTAACGGAAAGGGACCGAATTTTATCTCGTTATATCAATTCAGCGTCGCGCTTCTATTTTGAGCTACAATAGAAAAATATTGCAGTACGACGATGTCCCCTTTACAAAAATAACACAAAAGAGACGGATCTTGAATCGCTATATACGATATACTATTTCTCTTCCTAGTTTTTATATATTCTTGAACATTGACAATAACTCAATGATCTTTAAGAACATCCTTTGATTAAAGATACGATCCGGGGAGCGCGTACTAATTTAATGGTCTCATTTTACGATAAGATCCTGAATGTCATCAAGGAGATGTTTAAAGTTTAATTACCTATAGTGGCCGAGAGTTGTGTGTTCTGGCACAAGTGAGGATCGCTTCGACATCTTCTAGGTTACATGCTTGATGCTCATTTTATTATTATTTATTTACGGTCCTAGGCTAATCAAATTGCATTCCTATACATCTTTATATGGAAAAAAAAACAAAGGTCTTGGATAACAACGCAAGTAAACAACAACTTTCTGTTAATTGGAAGGACAGACGAATTGAAGAGACAGAGTCCCTTCGTTAACATCCGCTTAGCGCTCGCGAACTCACCAACTATTTGTGGGGTCAGGTGAGGTCAATATTAAATTGTCAGTACTGCAACAAACTACGAGAGGGCTAAACTAGTAGTGCTTAGAAAATATTCAAGATTTCTCACAACTTAAATAACTTAATCCTACTACGGCTATAAATTAAAATGTTTGTAATGACATTGACATGAGAATTCAACGTTTTTTTTTTATTATTTAAATAAAAAAATATTTCCCAACTATTTATGGTGCTGTTACATAAATTTCGAATGTTAATCCCAATTACATTTTACATAAGTCAATGAAAACCACCTACATTTAACGATTAAAATACTCTTTAAATAATGAAATTACAGGCATCCTGTGAAAATGTGTACAATCAGTCAGCGCTCGTATAAACTTTGCTAGAAAAGATATATGTGAAGAGAGGATTGATAAATATTTCATTTTGTTAAAAACCTCAAGAATGAAACTTCTAATGATCTGCTAAATAATTTATTTGAATACACAATGAGGGGCAACGGGTTCTTTACCTAATTTACATTCGTAGCTCTCGATTGTTTCGGATGTCGATGGGGAGCGGGGCTCACTTGACATCGCATGAGCCAATTGCCTTCTTTTATCATAAAAATACAATAAGGTAGTCGCTACTATGTCGTCGTTCTATAAAAATGAAGAAAAGTATTTCGTCCGAAATTATTATTTAAAGAATTGTGGAAGAAATCGTTGCATATTACTTTTCAGAATTAATGACTATAGATTTCACATCACAAATTTAATAAATGTATCTAATAAAGAGTATTCAGAGAGGTTGTGATATTTTTCCGCCTTTTTGTAAATTCAATATCCGCTCAAGATAGATATGTCGCCGCGTCATTAGAAAGGAATCCGAATAAAAGCCATCCTTATCAGTGTTGACAGAGCAACGGTAATCAACATTTTTCCTTACTATTTTAATTTAAGATGGAATTTTTTAGTCAACATAACCAAATGGTTTGGCTATCTGTTCAGATAATAGCGTAACAATAATTTGAACACTCGTTATCGTTTTAAGATGTACTAATTAATTACTTTAATTGTTACATTTTAAAATTTAGATAATTGGATTATTATAAAGACGATACTGAATCCTGTGCGCGCGGACTTATCTTATATTTATGTATTTAACTGTCTACTCCACAACTTCAGAACAGAGAGCGCGTATATCAAACTTGTCATCACCACAAAGATTCGCCCACCCATCATATTAAAGCAATATAATGTTGTCGATACCAGTCTCCGGTGGGACAACATTGAGTCCTTATAAGAAGCTTATACCGAGTCTTTTAATAGACATGAATAAACTATACTATATAATCTTTGGACAAATGAAGGGAATCAACAATCTTCTTACCTGTTAATCTGTTACCCGCCAAGTAGATATTATATCTAAATAAGAATTACTTCTAAATTATTTCCAGCTTCGTCTCGGTCGTGGTTTTACAACGTAGGCATGTGATATTTTGCAGTGGACAAATAGGTTTTTAAAATAGCCGTTATTGTATATTTAGTAGAATTTTTCCTCTACATTTTATTAGATGTGGTAAAATTAAGTCATTAAATTTATAAACCTAATCAATATAATTTAATCTATCACAAGAAAACGATATTTTTTATGACCGTTATAGTTTACAAATTAAGAAGCGCATTCATAAATTTAATTTTTAAATAAATCTTGACGACGTTGATGGCGGACCACACCTATCACGCCGATCTATTATCATCTGACTTATATCTAACCATCGACACGGCCAATTAACATGCCTAAACTTGTTTTTTTTTGTTTAAACTATTAAATATGGAAGACGTATAACCAGTATTAATAAATAAAAATGTTCCAAAAAAGGTTTTATAACAACGAATGATAAGAATATTGGCTACAACATCGGAATGGTTTTGTTATCGTATCAAAATCAGGTGGCCCCTAGTGTCCGATCCATTTGAAGCTAACCTTAATATTTTTTACACAAATAACCAAATTATAATCCCATATTAATTATGGACGGATGAGAGAGTTATAAAGAAATCAATTACTGGTGTCCCGACATGTGTGTTACATGCACACATACAAACAAACCTATTCATACACCTACTCATATGTTATATTTTACTCCATAGCACTTATTATTAGGTAACATACTAATATTATTTAAGAAAATATTTTTAAGACTTTCAAAGGTAAATAAAGTATCACGGAACGTCATTATTGGTGCTGTAAGCATAGTAATGCTGTAAGCTTTAAATAATATTTTTATATGATAAAATAACATAAATTTGCAGACTCAGTTTAATAAATACAAATAATAGAATTCAAGAAATATAAATTGTAATACAGGCATCCAATAAAGAAGTCGTTATAAGTAACATTAAAATAATGACAGCATTAGCCGCAAATCGGCCGCAAGACGAACATTTTAACTCGCCAATGACTGCTGATTTATAGATTCGCGGAAGAATTCAGCTATACGAAAAAACATTGTAATAGCGTAGTAAAATGTTTTGAGAACAAAGCGATCAGCCGTGTTGGATATATGCCAGAAGCTATACTTTTGGCCAGCGCACTCATTCAGGTCCGCCATTCATACCGCCTAACTATTGCAAACATATGAACAAAAAATACAAATCCATTGATGATTGCGTTAAGTAGGAGTACTTCTATACGTATCTAGAAGCATATTGAATCGATGACATTAAACGATACTAATACTGTAAAAAAATATTGTAATCGCACGTAATAAATTACAAATCTATTGACGTATGTTAAACTAGTGACCCGCCCTTGCCACTAATTATGTTGATCCGATCACTACCAAACTTCACAGGACCACCCTCTAGACCAATCTGAAGATTTCCTGAAAATTTTCTGCTCTTTAGGAGTCTATAGGGACAATAAATATATCACACACACATCACCTATTATATATATATATATATATGTATATATTACATAGCATTCTTTTTATACCTGTATCGAGCACGCATATGAACAACAAACACATCTAATATGAATTAAGATTTGTTATTCTAATACTATTATAATAGTTTACTTAAGGTTCATCATACTATTATAATGGTATTAGAGTAACAATTCATATCCATAGGCGAGCATGTGGAACGGCATAACTTAGTGCCTATAACTATTACGCAGACGATTTAAACAATGCAGAAAACTCATTTACAAGTAAAACGTTTAAAATCGTTCATAAATAGTTATCCATTGACGACAATGTTGAATAGCTCAAATTTCTACATTTATCGGTTAAGCAAAGGGATTAATTTAAACAATGCAGAAAACTCATTAATAATGTGAGCAAACGTACATTCGTTTCGAATATGAATATAACTGTCCATTGATGATAACGAGAATCCTACTTTCTATATACATGCGAAACACAATTTACGTTACAAAAGTAAAACTCCGTTGGTTCCAATATGTATAAAGAATTTCATTTATATTTTCAGCAATAGCGCAATGGAATTACACAAATCATTCAAATCGGAAGTAAGGTATTTGAAGCGGTCATTATTAAAAAATACAAATCCACTGGCGTTCATGTTAAATCATATTATTTTTACTAGCAGTGGCCTGCGGTGTCACCCGCCCTGCAATTTTACTTAAACTAAATAATATTATCTACTTAATACTACCGTAACCTCATCATCTCCCTGCCCTTTTCCCGCGTATGTGGGGTCGACACAATATGGCCGTAGCACAGTAAAATTGATATAACTTTTTATTTATAAATCGATTGAGATAAAACAAACACTAAATGTGTGTGACCACGCCACACTACAATAGTGAAAATCGCTCCCAAATCGGTTAAGCCGTTTCTGAGATTAGCGATAACAAACGCACAGACAAACAGACAAAAATTCTAATAATGATTGTTTTGGGTTTTATTGCATTTATGAAGGCCCCCGAGAATAATTTTTCTCAAATACCTTCCGTGTACAGACAGCGCTCAGTTATATTATATTATATGTATAGATAACTGTGTCAGACACGCAACGAGTACAGTATTCACACTCTCTAACAATCTCTTGGTACAATTATTATGTTCTAAATCTTATCACGTTTAATTAAACAGCGCCATCCGGCGGCGACCCGTTTTGTGCCGATTCAAATTAGACGTAACGAACTGATGTAGTTTATCATAATTCCGAGTTCATATTATGCATTAAACATTTTTAGTCTATAAATAACCCGCGTGAAACACACGTCAATGTTCAATAAAAATGTAACCGATACACAATCTATTTGCAGACGGCAGTACATACAAAATATATTTTTACGCAGTTATAAAAGTTGTTTGGTTTACTGCGACTCGTCCTTCGATAGCCTCACACACTGACTTACAATTTTCCGGCCGTAAAGTAGTTGTATGGCTATAAATACAGCTTCAAAAATACTATACTCTGATTTATGATTAATAAAAACCATGCTCTGATTGAGCCTCGCTACACATTTCACGGTTAAAAGTATAGTCGGCGTCATATAATAGAGCCGATTCTTTAGCTGTCAATGCAACGTTATTAGACTTGAACAGCGATAAGTCAGAAACTAGAATATTATCCAATTACGATTATACAAGGAAATCATTTCAGTATTTCTTATTTTCTATTTACATAAAGCGAGAAAATCTTGTAAATATACATATAAAATTTTGGCTATCTGGAACAGCTCAAAGATTTCTATCTGATATTTTATATTTTGTAATGAATTTTTAGAATGCGCATTTTTAATCAAAAACGACACGTAAAGTACAAAATAAATTGCTTTGAGCATTTGCTATTCAAAAATGGAATTTAACATTTTAATTTTTAAAGTTTTTGATTCATCGCTTTCTTTTTGTATACAATTTTAAATTTTGTTGTTTAGAAACAAGGGTTTTTTTGTTGATTATTAGCAAAAGGAATGGGTCGGTGACGAAGTCAACCGTGACTTGAATACATATGTTTAACCTCTACTAAAAATCACTTGAAAAAACTCAAACCACTGTTCGAAGGATCATCTCTTAGTCATTGCTATCATTGGATAAGAAATCACAAGAATGTAATTATAATAATAGAAGACACAAGCAATCAGTTGTTACACGATAGGGAGAGGAGAATGGGGTGGAAGGGGAACGAGGTATTCTGTAAATTATGGTGTTTACCCGGTTGAATCGGTCCATTCCTATAATATTTGCTTTAGTTTTTGACTATGTCATAGGAGCTTTTCGGTGTCAGTCGCTGATTCACTGATCAGATGTTTGACCTTGTATTGCGACAATTTTGGACAATTGCGTTCTGTAATATTTTGTTTAAGATCGTGCGTAGAGTCGCGGTGTTGGTATCTCACTCAGCCATTATCTTGTTTCGCTTGTTTGTTCGCGCTCAATGTTTTATTAACACACAGCCTATCTCTACACGAGAGATGCGCGAGCGTGAAAAAAAAATTACGAAACATCAAGTCGTCTCTTTTTCAATGACATCAAGAAAAGAGACTCCGAGTATGATATGAAAAGCAAAATGTTATATATGGAGTGGCACAAGTTACTTTTGCCATACAACACGGGACAGTTGACAAAGGTATAAAATTATAAAAAAAAAAACATATAAATATTCATACATACTGAAAAGATAAGTAAATTGTATTCCTAATATTTAGACACAAAAAAAATTGTGAAATTTAGAAAAAACCGATTGAGATAAAACAAACACTAAATGTTAAGTGAAGCTTACCACAATACATTAGTAAAAACCGCACCCAATTCGGTTAAGCCGTTTCTGAGATTAGCGGTAACAAACGCACAGACAAACAGACAAAAATTCTAATAATGATTGTTTTGGGCGTTTCATTTTTATTACATGTATTGATTTCATTCATATTAGTAGCATTAATTCTACTAACAAGAATGTCAGGCGTGACATTGAATGATAGGATTAAAAATAGCATTATAAGGGAAAAGTATGGCTTAAAGTGGATGTTGTGACTAGAATTGAGAAAGGTATGCTTCGATGGTTCGGACATGTTGAAAGGAAGAATGAAGGGAGAATAACGAAACAATTTTATGTAGCAAAAGTGAGTGGCAGTGTTGTTAGGGGACGCCCCAGGAAAACTTATATCGATCAGATTAGTGGCTTACTAAAATAAGGCGATATAAGGAGCACCCATAACCGACGAGCATGTATGCGTAGATGTATGAATGTAGAAAAAGCGAGAGAAATGTGCCAGGATCAGGTTAATAACATCAATTCCATGTTATAAAATTATTTAATTCCATGTTGTGCATAGTGGGTTATTATCATAAAATACTAGAAAAGATGAAACTTATTGAGATACTAGATTCTTCAAAAATGTTTATTCAACCATTGTTTACAGCTCGAAGTACTAAAGCTCGACTCATTTGCATCGAGACTCTGATTTTCGCACGTAACTTGCAATATTAAAAGAGATTTTATCCGTGACCTTATTCCATAAATGTGATGAATGACTGTGATGATGTAAATGCAGCACAAAACAAATTTTGTTTATTTTAGTTAACATGCAAATGTAGGTTGCACTCTTAATCTGTACGAATCCACGTTGTGGCGA
>JWHW01016429.1:188232-204028 GCA_000931545.1 Papilio glaucus | reverse complement strand
AGAAGTGAATCCAGTGTCAATCGCAAAGGATCAAGATGACGAGTATCTCAACGATATTCCTCCTGATATTTGTGACGGTAAGTAGTTCTAATGCTAAATATAGCTACCATTAAGTTAATATACTTTTAATATCGGGTCAAATGAAACGTTCAAAATCATTGGCAACGTGTTAATGATTGTAAATTGCCAGGCTGTCTAGACGCTCAATTTTCAATGATTGTGGTCACCTAGCGTTGATTAGGAAATTTGTGGACGCGGTGACACTTGTTATAGATATGTTTCGTCAATTTAGGTCACACGCCTCGCCATTTATTGTAATTCACGTATCGATCTTTTTAATCAATCATATGTAAATTGTAATTTAGATATTTTAGAGCACTGTTCGATTTCATGTACTAAAAGGGGCAGATTTCATATATAAACAATTACGAAGTTTGTCTATTAGTAATTCGGGTATAAATTTGTTACCTTTTATTGTACTATTTTCCCTACATTTAAGTCTTTAAACACTGTCCTAAACTTTGTATATTATATAATCAAACTATTTTACTAAATAACGCCTTAAACGACGCTCAGTTTGAGAATTAAATAATGTTAAATTTAAATATTTCTTATAACCGAAAATATATTTCCAATTCTGAATATATCTTCAAATTGTATGGGAAATTTATATCAATACCAGTAGTTTTTTTGTTTTAAATTAGAAGGTGGCAAACGCGCAAGCAGATCACCTGATGTTAAGTGAGCGCTACCCATAGACATCCGCAACAAGCAAATGTGTTGCAGATACATTGCCTACCTTTACAGACAGACCTTTACAGACAGATGTGGACAGAGGAGGAGGCATAGACAGGAATAAGGATATTTCCTTTTCCCCGTAAATCCCCTCCCCGTCCAATCCTCTTCCCGTTCTCATCTTATCCTTATGAGGAAAGTGTGGGAAGGGGAAGAGGACTGAATTTATACGAAACGCAGAGTACTTCTACTTCACGCCTGTTTTCTGTGAGGTCGTGGTATTTCACCAGTCGAGCCAGCCCATTCCTACAACAGATGTTGTTGTTACGGGCTCTACCACTGTTACCAAATTATACATGTTTAGACAATATCCGGATACATCTAAGAGTTGTAAGAGATCTATTCTCATAATGTTTGTAATGTCTGTTGTTAAACATTGTATTTCTACTAATGTTTACCCCTAATGCGAGATAGAGGAAACAAAATTTAAAACTGAAGATTCTTCTAAGAAAATCTCAAAATAAATTTAGGCGTGTTGCCTCATTTGCTGGTCGTAAAGTTTGACATTGAGATTGTTAGTTCATTTTTAGTACCAGGAAATCAACATTACCGTGTCGTCGGTTGCCGCGGTGGTTGTGGGGAATTATTCAATGATCGTTTTACGAGCGATGTGTCCCTTGTTTTAACTCTATTGCTCGGTTATGTTCAATAAAGCGTGCTGGCGCCAGCGCCGGATTATGTCGCTTTCGCTCTAACAATTGTATTGTCACGGATTTTTTACTTGTGCGCAATATTGTGTCGGAATATTTGTTCGAGAGCTGGATATTAAACTGAACACTAAATAAAATTGCCTTGTAACTGCTTGAACAAGTGTCCGACAGTGTGAAAAAGTTTATAAATATTTTATTAAATATAGATTAAGGAAATATGTTATTTGGAATACGTTATCCTTTATAACACATGTATGTAAACATTACTGCCAAAATTACCTAGTAGTTATTAGTATACAATTATTGTAACGAGTTGTGTAATAAGTGAAGAAAAATATTTTATTTCTATTCATAATAAAACAATTGGGTGACATAGTGACATCTCAATGACTAACTGTCAGACTTATAATCCGACAACCATGTTTGATTTCCAGCTTCTATCAACGAGTTTTGTTATTCAAAATCTTACATAAACTAAACGTACATTTTTTTTAAAATTATTAAAAAGTATATTATTGGTTTCGACTGATTCCGGATATTTTGTAAACTACTATCATTCTGTGGTAAATTACATCTCTTGAGTAATTAAAACTAAAGTATCCTATGTTCATCTAGCTAGTATACTTGTTAGTGTTTGTAGTAGTGTAGTGTAGCTAGTATACTTTATTCAATAATATAATATTATTTTGTTTATTATAATAATCCCGAATGATGAAGCCGTTGATGACAAGAAGATGATTTAAAATATTTGAATACGTGCACTGATAATCCCAGATTATTCAATCAGTTTATTAAAGGTAAAATATAAATGTAGATTAGGTTTCACATTACATAGTTGCCTTGTATTTATATTAGCAATAAGTATTACTGCACGCAACGACCCAGATGGAGCGGCTCTGGTGTTTGCGTAGTCGCTTCAACGAGACACTTTTGTTTTACCCGACTGAGGCTGAATGGCTAATTTAGAATTCCACTTATCTGATTCAGTTGTTCAGTCGACCTGGATATTCGGCCACATAAATTTAATGCCCGTGTCACTGACGATCGGAATTCCATTGTTTCCATACCAGACATTATCAACATCATCCATATATTTGATATATTGACGATACAATGACTCAGCGACCGCAGTATCGCTGTTTATTGAGCCGTTCAAGGGTGGCTAGGGGCTTCTAGTACGTACTAGATAAATCCTTCTTGAGTGTCTAATCAAATCCTTGCATAAATTGTACTGGCAGGCGCCTGCGACTTTGTTCCCATGAAGTTCGTGTGAGGTTAAATCATCAGGCGTAAATTATCGAAGGATGTTATTGGTTTGTGCAGCATCGCTGCTCAAGACATTCCCATCGTAGGCACATTTATTACTAGTGTGTGAAAGTGCTTTGTAAATATAGTATGTACTGTAAACGTCTTTACGTTCCACTATTCAACTATAATGGTCGTTTTAATTTGAAAATTAGTAAAAAGTAACTTTTTTTTAAATTTGAAAATTGGGTTAGTTCTTTTTAAAATGTTTTATATAAAAATGTTGGTTTAAATTAAAACACAGCAACATTCTACGACTTTTTACTATTGGAATACGTAGTTTTTCTATTTAATTTTATTTTATGGAATCAGCTAAAGTAGCGAAGAAAACCAGCATAAATATGGTATACCAAAAATTATTCGTGGTTAGATTTAAAGTATATATACATATATCTATATATAACATGAGATTTGTGACATAATAAATAAAAGTGAAATAAGGAGTACCCGTAACCGACGAGCATGTATCAAACAGTACGCAAACAGAAATCCCCTCGGGGTTACGGCCGTGAGCACATATAAGTTTTAAGTGAAAAATGTTTAGTGGACTCTACGTATGCTGGTTTTCTTCGCTACTGTAGCTAATTCCATAAAAAATAAGTATTAAAATTACGTATAGCTATGTGTTTTAACTTAAACTGATATTTTCAAATAAAAAAAACTGTTTAAAAAGTTTCAACTAAAAAATTTTCCTCAACCTTCCTTGGTTTGCGGACTTTTTTCTTGTATAAGGGAAAGAAATGCGCTATACATTACTGTCGTGAACTGTAAATATTAACGCAACGTACGCCGAGACAGCTTTCAGATAATCAGTAATCTTTAGGCATACTAGATACCCAAAGTTTTTGTTTAAGAGATTAGAAAAATGAAAGAGAAATTTTTGTTAACATTTTCATTTTTATGGTATGACTAGGATTAGCAAATTTTACAATTACCTTTCTCACAAAGTGCCTGAGTAAAGTAAGACTCGTTATCCGTTAGATAGACGCTAACGTGTTTGTACCTTCTATTATAAAACCATATAAATTCGTCGTGTATTAATTGAAAATGTAACTATGAACAATTTTATCGAGTTTGTTTGATACCATGTAAGTCTACGACCTTGTGAATTTTATCTGTTGACACTCATGACACATTCCCTCCTCTACGACTGCAATAAATTGCATTCCCTAAACGTTTCGGCCTTGCCCGTGTTTGTAAACTTTGTACCGTACGAAACAATTGACAACTAGCGATATGACTGACATAAACGTGTCCAATCATACGCCGAATTTAGGAGTACCGGTAGTTAAGAAATCTTGTTCTGGCAGACGGTGCAAGCACAAATTTTACTTATGTTTTGGCGATTAGAGATGCGAATCCAATTAAAATAATTTGCTCTGGTGGCTCATTGATGTAAGTCAAAAAAATATTATAGAAGTATATCAATATAGAATCTGCAAATGGCGACAGCTAAAAACACCGGACTTATTTCAAATTCTGGAGAATCTGAAAGACATTTCCGATTCGACAAGTATATTTTTATTTGTAATTTAAATTTCATTAACTGTAAATTTTGGATAAGCCACTTTCCTTATTGTAGGCATTACGGTTTTGTTAAGGGCCCCGAGACGATCAAACGGTTTGATTCAAACCTTACGTGTTTGATGGAACCTTTTGATGCTGATTGTCAAACAGCACTCGGCATTTTGGTTCGGTACGCCGCCGTAATCTTGATTTTGGATTGCGACATTTGTGACGCAAATAAATTGTGGGATGCTCTCGAACAAGGATCAGGATTACCTCACGTTTATTAAGTTAATGTCTGGCGTTCTTACGCAAAAAGAGAAAAAGCAAAACAGTATAAAAAAAATTGGTCCATGGTACAGACTAATTAATACCGTTTCACACACGAACATCTACAGAACCCATTGTTAAATTAAATCGTCAACCTTCAAGTTCAAAACGTTAAACTATGAGACCAAATTCGGCTGTAACTAACAATAATTGGGTTTTATGGGGGCGTATAATGCTCCTATATGTCGTTCCGTTCATGCTCCGGCCTTGGGTAATTTAATGCAGGTCACTGATTTTATATTAACCGTCACTATTTTACTTCGAACCTTAAATCTATTTAAACCTAGTAAATTTGGTTAAAGCGAATAGCGAATGTGTTTTTCTAACATTCTTTTGGTTATACAGATTGTTTTAACACACGTAAAAGTGCTTGCCTTCTGCAAGAAGAATAGAAAGGACTAGTGGGGCGGGACTTCTCTTTTAGATTTTTTATTAGCGGTGCTGTACGAACAAGAATGTATTAAAAATATACTTAAAATTTAAACTAAAATATGTAGCAATGGTTTTTAGACGATTTTCATATATTTTTTGGATTTCTCGTGAGCGATTTTTTCTTTTACCTATTTATCGTTTAGAAATTCAAAATAATCAGAAAAATTGAAAAGTCTCTTTTCATTTCTGCTATATTTTCTTGCTTCAATTCTACTTTCGCCTGATTTTCATTCATCGATCGTGTGCTAAGCCGCATTCCGGTTTTAAGTAATCGTCACATTAGCGGCGCGGCGATTTAAACTTTCTATACAAATAATATGCAAAAGTAACAATTATGCAACAGTTTCAACAGTCGCAAATTAAACAAAACATTTTTGTTAGCCGTTCCCTTTTTTACCTTCTCCTCTCTTCTTTCGATTGTTACGAATATTCTCCTTGTAAATGAAAAAAAGAAGTTGAGGCGCTAGATTTTGCATTATATTTTGTGAGTCTAATATATATAATTACTCTGTAAGTGTGTTTGTCACCTAACTCCTCGTAAACTGCTGGACTGATTTGGATGAAATTGTGTTGTGTGTGTATATTTCAATGAGTGCCGGGGTGGTTTGAAAATACAATTGGACTCGATTGGTGGCGCTGTCATCGGGTTCCATGAACTTTTTTTCAATTTTACGAATAGAGAAAAATCTTTAGCTGTTACCAAGCACGGCAATTTAATGAAAGACAACGTATGCTGGCTCGACTAGTAATATTATATATTCAATTACTATACTATGTAATTTATTCAATATAGAAGAAGAATAACAATCTAAAATGTAAGAAAGATATATTAGTATTGCCTAACACATTCAAATCGATAATAGAAAAAATATAATGGCATTAGCTAAAAGCCAGATTCCTTACGCCAGATTCGTATGAATCATAGCGCTCTTAAAAAATACAACAAAGTTCCCTCGCGTTTGGCGATTGAGGCAACTCCTGCGCCCAACGAGATTTAGATGTCGTTATCTCGTAGCCGGCTCATAAAATTGACATTACTATACGCTAATGTCCTACACGCATTAGTGTCACATTTAATATTACGAAATGATGTAAGCGTGCATTATGGCCAAATGCATTTTTGTATTGAACGCTCGTATCTTTTTTTTTTCATTAAAAAGCTTTTAACATCTTGATACTTCTAATACGAACAAATTACCACCGCTCGAGGCTTAAAAATTATAATCCTACCGCCACTGTAATATAAACATGACTATAAAACTCGTTAAAAAGTCAGTCCACTTTATGAAGTAGTTTTTGCAACATTCTGGAAAATTTAAGACATTTATTTTTAGATCTTTATTAGTGACATTCATTTTAGTTTCCCCATACTGAACCATCTTGATATTTACAATAATTACATCTTCATTATATTCAACACCATTACCGGTATTCGATACGCTGGTACTGTATAATTTATCAATTAGTCAGACTTATAATAACCATATTAATCATATTACTTGTTACGTACGAGTATTATTTTTGTCACATGTCTTCCCTCCATGTTAAATTGTCTACTGGGAACGGGTTTGCTTTGTATTTATTACCCAGTTATTTAGTAAATTGCATTGACGACGTATAATTACGCAAGAGTTATTTTGTTAATACAAACCTCATCACATATAAGATATGAATAATAGTTTTTTTTTTTTTTATGGTACAATGTGGCAAATGAGCAAGCGAGTCACTTGATGTTAACTGACCGCTACCCATAGAAATCTGCAACAAGCAAATCACAAATCGCAGAGCCGTTACCTAACTTTAATGGATAGAGGCAGGTATAGACATGAAAAAGGATGTTTTCCTATCCATCTCTTCCCTATCTTATCCTCTTCCCCATCCCATGGTATCCTTACCAGGAAAATAAGGGACAGGTAGAAGGACTCAAATTGGGCCTCCGGCACCTCACTCAGCAGGCGAAACGCAGAATAATTCTACTTCACGTCTGTCTTCTGAGAGGTCGTGATATTTCACCGGTCGAGCCGACAGCCGACCCATTCGTGCAACAGATGTTGTTGCGGGCTCCACCACTGTAAAAGTTAAGTTGCAGTTAGATCGCCGTTATTTAAGTAAGAATGAATAAGTTAGACATAAAGAAGGGATTTAGTGTTGCCAATACCTAAGTCACTCAATAAAAACTAAACTACCTATTTCTAGACATCTTCTTAGTATTCTTTTGAAATGTTGATCATTTCCGACAACAAACATTTGTAAATTTAATTAAACAATAGGTGAACGACAAACTTCCTTCCACCTCAAAATTAAATTAGGTTCTCTTACTAACTGTAATAAATTTATAATTATTAGGATGGGTACACTCAGGTCCCTTCATTGAAGCATTGAGATATAAGACATTATTCGTTTTGTTGCATTAGTCAGGATGTATTGTACACTACACTCTATGTAGTCATTTCATCATAGATAATCGCATTCGCACATCATAGATAGATTTTGTCGTGATATCCTTATCAGTTATTCTGCTATTCGTGGTGAAGACAAATCCAATAAATCAAGGATTCAATAAATCTGTGCAGTTGTTTTCGAGTTATAAATGGTTTAACCAACATGACTTTTGATAACACAATAATGTTACTTTAGCGAAAAATCAAACACGCGTATAAATAGTTGGTATAATACGTTATAACTAACAATTATTGATAAACTAATTGTAAAACCGTTTACGTTTAGTAATTGTAAAGGACCGAAGGTATAGACAGAGCACTTTAACCGGATTATATAGATAACTATGTTAGATGTACAGAGGCGAGGCACAGACGGTTCCTGTCCGCCTCACCTACCACAGAGTAGCAATTTCTCAGACTATCCATTATAATCAAGCCATACGTGACCCCTATCTTACACCGTCTACAGTACAGCAAATTACCTAACCGATTCATTAATTTTACTGTTCGATCTAAATCCAAAGACGTATATACATTTTGTTACTGTAATAAATGCTACCATTTCGTATTAACACATTTAATAACAAAATAAACAAAAGAACCCTTAAATAAACAAAATTATTTTATCAAATAAATCAACAATACGTTAAGATTTTTTTATAAAATTACATGTTAGTTTTCAATTATAATAAATGTGTGTGTTTTACAACTCCAGCTAATACCTGATAAATATTAAACATTAAAACTTCTAAAATTAATAGCTTCCTAAATTTACTATCCGCGAATTTTATTTAAAGTTTTGATGCAAGTAAATCACACATTTTAATAATAAATATCTCGATTAAGAATTAATTAAAGAAATCAATATGCACTCACGCCCGTAGCCCAGAGGAGTAGACAGAAATCATGGTTTTCTATTTGATGCGATCCTGGCACACCTCTCTCGCTTCTTCTACATCCGTACATCTTCACAGACATGCCCGTCGGTTAGGGGTGCTCCTAGTCGCCCTAGGACCTAGAACTTATATCGTTCAAATTAGTAGCTTACTAAAAAGGGCGATATAAGGAGTACGCTCGTTCAATTTATCTATAAAAATATGAATGATTAGTAACTAATTGTGATAGACATTTCATTTCGTTGTTACGGTGCTTTTGAATGGTGCGATATAGAGGCGGCTTTTGGTTGATACTTATGAGACGGAGCAGTTAAAAGTGGTAGAGCCCGCAATAACAACATCTGTTGCACGAATGGGCCGTCTCGATCGGTGAAATATCACGACCTCACAGAAAACAGGCGTGAAGTAGAAGTACTCTACGTTTCGTCTGATGAGTGAGGTGCCGGAAGCTTAATTTCAGTACTCTTGTGGCAAGTGGATTGGACGGGGAGGGACGGTTAACAGGGAAAAGGAAATATCCTTATTCCTGTCTATCCTCCTCTGTCCATTAAAGGTAGGCAATTCATCTGCAACGCATTTGCTTGCTGCGGATGTCTATGGGTAGCGCTCACTTAACATCAGGTGATCCGCTTGCTCGTTTGCCACCTTGTTCCCTAACAAAAAAAAAGTTGTGATTTGAGTCTTTCTAAATGTATCCTTACATTGAATAACACATATCTTCCTAGTTTATTACAATAACCATCATAATATCAGAATCATTTTGAACTAGAACGAGGAAGCTTTAGATATATTTCCTAATCCTATATGATTGACCGCTTGCTTGCTGCACGGTTAACGTCTTTGATACCGTATGTACGACATGAAACGAAATTCTTGGAAGACTTAGTACGAATTACGTTCCATTCTAATCCAATTTGATTGTAGTGACACTTCCAGCAATCCCTTCCGAAGAGATAAACAAATCTATTAAAAGTTTTAAACGGCACAGAGTTAGGCCCAAAGATCTTTTAATATATTTCCCTACTTGTTTATTTATATTCCATTGTGTTTTTGGTGTTTGAAATATGACAAGATGATTGGTTTAAGACATGGGTATTTTAGTCCTACCTACCCTACCTATTGGTTTATGTTTGGACCTATGCCAAGACTTGAATAGCAGAACAGCGACATCGTGGCTACTTCTCTGAATCGTTAGATCACAACCTAAAGAGTATCCCTAAGAATACGCATATAGAGAAATATGTTCATCAAATTTTACTTTTGTATATTGTATGATTAGGTTAATGCAAGTCCAAAACTTCTACGGCCATCATTTGATCATATATTGTCTAACTCCTCTTTATATCTTTGCCTTTTCTTACTTAAAGCCTGTTAGCATACCTGTAAACCCTTTGGTATCCTAATTATTGTTGAACAGATCGTTTAACGACGGATTAAGTGTCTTAAAATTTTAATTAAAACATTCCAGCTAGATAGCAATTAATATCAAATTCATTATCAGAGCAGAAACGGTAAGGTTTCATTAGCCGCTGTGCCGTGGTGCGGACTCTTCAGTTGGAATCCAATTAACGCAGTCATTAACATGCCAGATAACATCAGACTCTATAAATAAACAAAAGCAATTGAACTCTTAACACAAATACTTCCCGTACCGTGCGCTATGAATCGACATTTGTATCGAAATTGTAATGATTTTACACAGACAGACAGACAGATCTTAATTGATATTAAGATTTGTTAATGTAGTTATATAATTTTGTGATAGATTAAGAGTGGACGGACACTATCGTCGACTGAAAGTAAAATGATTGGATGACAAACTTTCGCCCTGACAGAAAAAAGTTGTTAAGTAAAAGGGCTTTTTCTACACTATTTGCGTTCACCGTCGCCGGGTGAATTTAAATATTGTACGATTACACAAAATATATAACTTCTGGTAATACCATTATGTACCATTCTGATGGTGAAAGAATGATTAAAATCGCTTTTATAGTTTCAGCGGTTACTTTTTATTCAGTTTGTTTGTCCCATACAAAATCACTAGTGGTCTTAAAATAAATAAATTAAGAGAATATTTAAAGATACATGAAAAGCACTGTAGCAACCATCCCATGAGGTGATATTCACGAAAAGCAGGCGTCTTGAACCGTCTTCTAACACGATGTTAAACGTAGTAGATACGGTTAAAAAATCTGTTAGTTGTATTTGTTTTTAACCTTACTGATACTTTTTTACAAAAGAAATTGAAATCCTAACTATAAGTACGCAAGCTTTTGTAACGTAAATAGCGGCTTTAACCAACAGTTCAATAATAAATTATCATAAAAGATAACTCTCAAATCAAATTGGAACTAAAATTAATGAATATACCAAGTGACGTTACTCATTCAATGTTATTGCTATAGTAATTATGAAAATATCACCGCCCACTTTTCCACATTGAACGCTCGCGATATCCGTGAAACATCCTGACGGCTTAATCCGTACGACACCATCCCTGACATAAATCATCCAGAGAGCTCTTGTAAATTTGCATGACTAATCTAATATTGCGTGCTGTATGAATGTAAGTTTTTCGAAAGTCGTGAGAGGCGTAGCGAATTGATTTGTCATTTGAAAAAGTCTGTTGTGGGTGGGTGATATTTTATTTGTTTTATAAATTTTAGTTTTATGGTCAAACATTGCAAAATCTTTTACTATGCACGTGTCGAACTTTGAAACTCTTTATGGTACCCATAAAATGAACAATATGAGGATCGTCGAATTTGTCGCAGCAAGTATCAGCGTTCTCCATTCAATAAGATTTAGTATACGGCCTAAAACAGTGATTCTTTCAATCACTTCACAAATTTTATGCATAATAAATCGTTCAGACCATGCATGATTTACTTATTTATAATAATATTGTCCTTAGGTGGTGGGACGCGAAAGTGTTCTCGCGTCTACAGCCAGCCACGAGCTACACTGCGGGCGGCGGCTGGTGTCTGGGTTATTCTCGCGGCCGCGGCTGCCGCTCGGCTACTCGCTAGTAGCTACCGTGCCGCGAGGAGCCTGCCGCCTCAACGTCTCAGAGATCTTACCTAGTGACAATTATATTGGTACGTAGACAAACAAATTACTACTTACTCGCGGCGGCTCCTGAATTTCGGCTACTCGCACGTCGTCACCGTGCCGCGCGGCGCCTGCCGCCTCAACTTCTCAGAGATCCTACACAGTGACAATTTTATCGGTACGTAGTACGGTAAATACAATGCCTTTAGCAACTGTATACACCTTCTATAAGTAGTTAACCATGCATAAATAAGTTACTAAGTTGAAGATTGTACAGAAGACAAAATTGCAATCACTACTATCCACCGGGCTCACATGTTTTCACAAATGTGTGATATGTGAATGTGAGCTAAACGAACTGCCAAAACAAATCATAGAAGTATTTTTTTTGCATATAATAATTACATTGAAAGTGGTTGTTGCTCTGGCGCAATAAGAGTTCTTATAGAATTATTTAGTAAAGAAATATCGTTGTCTAAGCTTAAAAACTCTCACAACAAACGTCGTGGAGAAATGAGTTTATTTTTTAAATAACTCATAATGTGCTATTTAAGTTTACGTTCGTGAAGGATTTTTTTATATTTAAAGACTTCGCAACACCGTTATAATCTATATAAGCAACTAAATAGGCGAAGCAATAGCCGAGCCCCTTTAATAATGTAGAAATTGTTCCAATATTATTTTATTATTAAAGTGATTTAGTCGATATATAGTAGGTCACGAGAGATCTTAATAGAGAGATGAAGTGCCCGCCAGAGCAAAGATCGATGTCGAATCGATTAATCGGAATTGCAGGCTCGCACCGGCCGAGCTCGCCGCATCCTCAATAGAGGCGCCTACGCCGCAAATTGTGAGATAAATCGAGATAGCCGCTTTTGCAATTGGTGTTTAATTATTTGCATGACGCAGATCGTAACGGCTTCGTTCGAGACGTCAGTTTACTGAACTATAGATAGTAAAATATAATAAATTGTTTAATTATTCTTACAATTAATTGTTTTAGCGTTGAGGGTGACGAATGGGTCGTACATTGTGAACGGCGACTTCGCAGTAAGCGCGCCGGGTACTTACGAGGCGGCGGGCGCGAGGTTTCTCTACTCACGTAACGCCGGACTCGATAACGTTTTCGCCATGGGACCTGTACATCATTCTATCGATATAATGGTAACTGTTTTTCATTTATCAGTCCTTTATAAATCCACTATAGAACCAATCCTCTGCCGTCAGATTTCTATTTAATAGTCGCTTCATTGGGCTACTGAGTGTTGATTGAAGTTTTATAAATACACGGGAAAATTCTGATGCCTATTTTTCTTTAATATCTCATATCTTGCCTCTATTACACACTAGTGATCCGCCCCGGCTTCTCCCGGGTACCACTAATTATGTTGATCCGATAATCACCAAACTTCATAGAAACACCCCCTGAGCTAATCTGAACATGCCCTGTAAATTTCTGGAATACTGTTGTATCAGATAATTTCTCTAGTGTTATTTATAATTTCTCTAGTAGTATTTAGTTTTTATAACTATCAGCGGCCTATGTCCAAAAGTCCCCCAATTTATTGTTCTTAAGCCTAATAGTAGAAATTATGTATTTATTTTTTCAATAGGTGTTATACACGCAACCGAATCCAAACATAAAATACGAATATCTAACTGATTCGCCTCCCGACGATACACCGAACGACATTCCGACCGCGAGCGTGCACCACCAGACGACGCGGCACCATCGACATCACGCCGACTCCCACACCAGGGCTCTGGACACCAAGTCTGAACCGTCTCTAGCCAAGCAACCAGACTTCACGTCAGTAGAGAGCCAGTACCAAATAGACAGCAATGTCATAGGGGACAGAAAGTTTGTCTGGAAGGTGGTGTCGTTCACACAATGTACTCGGACTTGCGGCGGAGGCTTGCAAATTGGGAAATACAAATGCATGGAAATAGGCGATAAAGACCGGGAGGTGTCGCCTCCGCATTGCAGTGGGAGCCCGCCGCCATCCAGGCGTCGTCGCTGTGGCACCGCGCCTTGTCCGCCAAGGTGGAGAGCGGCCGCCTGGGGTGCCTGCCCCGTCTGCGGCCCCGCTCATCGTACTAGAATTGTAGGATGTGTCCAGGATCATGCTAGAGGAATAACTAAGGTAAACATGATCGGATTATACGTTCTTAATAATTTCGTATCAGTAAAGTCCCTCCTGAAAAATATGTATGAAATCGTGCCGTAAAAAGTACAATTGCATACACTTGAAAGATTTTACATTTTAACTCAAGATAATTTCTATCGCATACGAAAAATCACCGTCAGAAAAATCATCATCAGTTTTATACAAAATTACAAACGATACGGTCCGTCACCGGACACGTGTATCGGGTTGATCCGAATGCCATCATTCACAGTTACACACATACTAATTTTGCTGAATTATACATGTGATCATTTAGGAAATAACTAGTACCATTTGTAATAATGACATCTTCTTACAGATAAGCGACCAAAAATGTCCTCTACCCATGCCACCGAGCAGTGAGCCGTGTGACATTCCGAACTGCGATGGTACAGCCATGGCAACGAATGCGGAGGCGCGTCTTGACTCGAGGCGTCAGGTGCGCCCCAAGGACCGCACGGACACCTTCCGAGAAGGACCGGTCATATCCCTCGCTGCGAACACAACTGACAACGAAGTCACACCAACCATGGAATCGTCGTTTAGTTACAGCGCAGCAGGAGGATGGTTGTACACCGAATGGTCTGAGGTGCATACAATTTTACATCATTATAATTATTAAGCTTTGATCTTTTATATACTACAACTTTTAGATGAACAAAAATTCCATAATATTGGACCTGGATAACCTTCGACAAGCACAATAGTAGTTACAGCGGTTGTAATAAGTCCCGGAGATATTTGTACTGCGTTTTATCCTACGAACGGAATGCCGTAGGACACGTACTTTTCATTTCACCTTTTTTCCCGAATGGAATTATTTTCGCGGGTATATATGTATGTTACCTCGTGTAGCTTAAATAGGTTGACCGATTTTGAATCGAATGACGTGTGATTCGATTCGTATTCTTCCCCGTCGTATATGACGTCAACATAACCTATATATAGTGGAAGTAAATAATTCAAAATTCAATGATAACTTGTACAGTTGTAGTACGTACTAGGTCTGCTCCCAATCCTCTAGAATTGCCAATTACAGTACCTCGCCAAAAGTATTAGTGTCACTATTTTATAAAGCTGACGCGGACAACCTTCTGACATGTATACTGTAGTAGATTTTAATTGACATGAATCTCCTACTGTATATCAATAATCAAAGATGGCATGATAAGTGATACTAATTATGATTTTAGTGCGTCGGCTGGTGTGTCGGTGGCGGCGTGCAGTCCCGCGGAGTGCGCTGCGCGGACCCCACAGGCTGCTCGTCGCACCGCGCGCCGCACGCTTCCCAGGCCTGCACTCCCAGGAAGCAGTGCGACGCTCAGTGGTTTGCTGGTAACATACTTTAGTATCATAAAGCTTAGAATACGCTTTTAGAACCATTTTTAATATGACATGAAACTTCAAACAAAAGTAATACAAAATTCCCGCTGAATGGCGGAGGTAGGCCTTAAAAAATGGCAGAGCATCAATAAAGGATAAACCGAAATTTTATTGCATGTTCCTTGACCAGGTATATAATGATTTAGCTCAATTTACCTATTGACAAAGTTTCCTAATTCGGATGCTTTAGCACATTACCGGACATCCTGCTTATTAATACAAAATCCTCCAGGCGAGTGGTCGCCGTGCTCCGCATCGTGCGGCGGCCGGCAGGTGCGCGGAGTCATCTGCGTTGGCGGCAACGGCAGGAGATTGCGTGACAGTTCCTGCAGAGCGCCGCGGCCAGAGTCTGACAGAGCTTGTGGAGGGACGTGCTCACCCTCTTGGTACCTTAGTGATTGGGGAGAGGTAATTATCGTTTTCATGTTTCTTCAAAGTTATTATTAATCAAAAGACATACTGCTGTACTTAGACCTACATCAAGGACCATCACAAAGATCGCTTCCTAGTCGTTTCTTCCAGTGTTCCAGTTCCACCACTCTTACAATATTGACCAGATCGCCGTTCCGTCTTGTACTAAGCCGCATCGGCATTTTTTAATTCAACAATTGCTTTTAATAAAGTTATGTACGAGAATGTATAGACGATATTTTCAAGCGTACACATTAACATAGTTCAGTGGGCTGCCTATATTTAGTCGTGTCTAATAAAATAGGCAGCAAATTAGGACTTTTCCTTGACCCAGTTTAATACGCATCGATATAAATTGTGTCCAATACACGACTGTGACGAAAGCAGGCCCATTAGACCGTTTGTTCAATACGTCACCGCAATGCACT
>JWHW01016429.1:167025-181241 GCA_000931545.1 Papilio glaucus | reverse complement strand
TAATTACCTGAATCTATGTATGTTTTCTTTTACACTAATATTCAAAATAAAGTAAATATAATTGTTTGTTTGTAATGCCTCAACTACGAAACTAGAGAAACTATTTTAATAATCTAAATCATTTTTAATAATCATTAGTAATTTACATCATCAAGAGGTAATATCGGCTGTTTTGCTTATTATTAAATGTTATGTTTAGGAATAAATATTAAGAATTCAACTATGTGTTTTCGCTCATATTTCCGGTTTGCCGGAAATGCATGAGTACGGCATTACAAAAATCTTGCTATGAAACAAGGTATAGCTTACTATAATTGGTTTATTATTACCTCAATTTATTGTTGGGGCGCTTTATCTTTGTACTTCACGTATATATAAATAATTTATGATAAGTTGCATGACACCTACCGACTGTTTACTTCGTCAGTTAATAATCGGAGTAGGCTTGCTATAAATATCAGCAAATAGTGAATTTAACGAATCGTTTACAAATTGATGTATCATGTCGTACGCAACAGACCTTTCTTGGATAAATACAATTTAAAAATATTATTTTAATATATGCCTGTATTGCAACGTAATATATTATGTCATTATATTCCATTCTAACTTAAAAACTTCGAAAATTTACAAAATGTCGAGCAATGCCATGTTGGGAATGATTCGTTCAGTTCACAATTTGCTGACGATGTATCTATTCGTTTCATAAACTGACCAGTGTCTCGGAAGATCTCGGTAGCTAAGTGTTAACAGCAAAACTGACGAGATGTGTTAATTCAGAAATATTTGCTTTCGGGTTTGGGTGTTTTCTTATAATGAAGTAGGAGGCTTCTATTGGCGAGGACGGGATTACAGGTTAAAATATCTGCGTAATAGTTTTTTATCTTCCATACTATTAGTATATAAATACCTATAAGATTAAATACTGATAAACTAATGCTATATCTTCGATCACATCGACCACATTAGGATTGTGGTATCGATTTAGTTTTTTTTGATTGTCAGAATTGGCATGTCAAAATATACTTACGCACTAGATTTATTTATTGCCCAACAGCCTATATGATATATGGATGTAATAACTGATAGCATCATACTTTGGTTCAAAAGATAACATCATAAAACTGTAATGATAAGAGGGAGATACATTCAATAGGAGATTTATCTTACGTCCGGTATAACGTTGCATGTTACAGATTTATTCTTTTTAGGATTATATATTTCAAATATATCATGACGGTACAAAATGACCCCCGGACGGCAAACGTTGTTGAGACTAACATCGATGAGAAGTCTTCGTTTGTCGTGCTTATGAGTATAGCCATCACATTGACCCATTTTTTTCTCGGTGCTGTGGCGTTTAATGCTATAATTTTCGCTAATCTCTCTCAATCTCAAGGTTCCTTTGAGCAACATATATATTTGTGTGTCACTGGGGTAAGTTATTTTTAAATTTATTTCGTTGTATTTTTTTTTATTTCTTTCTTTTCGCAATTTTTTTGCTGTTTTTGTTTTTTCCTTATCCATACCTATGTGAAAACTTATATGCAGTGTTGTCTTGTAACAATATGTCTAAGCATATATTTATGTGTGCGAGCATAAGTTTTCCTTGTTAATTATAAAGTGAAATAATGTTCAAAAATATACTATTCTTTGTGTTTATCAAGTTTAACATTTATTATTAAGTTAAGCAGCGAAGATGTTGTGTAATTCCATAATATAAAGTTATGGTATTTATATGAACTTAAGCAAAATAAAATAAACCAAATAATAAATGTAACTTGACGTCTAGTTTCAACGAATGTAAAATAAATTTTTGAGTAAGTTTAATTAGATATAATCAAAAATGACTTTATCCGATTCTTATAAAATCTATGAATAAGATTTTAAAATGTTCATTAGTTTGTAAACAACATTTATGCTTTGCAATGCAAGTTCAATCTTAATGTTGCCAAAGCGAATAACTTTATCTAAATTGTTCTCAGTAATCCATAAAAAAAAACATTAGTATAAATATAATAAAGTATAAATAGTTTATGATACTTCACAGTTTATTTCTATCCTTCTCTTTTGTGCGTTTCCATTTATTCAATAAATTAACAGAAACATTATTTTAGTATATAGTCCTAATGAGCCAAGCTGTGCTCTCGCTGAATCCTTATGCGAGTTGGGCGAAGTTTCTAAGCTATGAGAACAAGAAGTGTGTCCACTGGATAATGCAGATCACGGGCTCCATTCTAGCAATAACCGGCAGCATTGTGAAATTGGCGGATGGTGATACCAATTTTCAGTCAGCCCATGGAATTCTAGATTAGTTTCACGCCATCTACATTTTTAATCATATTTCATGTTTCTTACTATACCACTTACAACATCAAATAAAAAAAGGTTAAAGTTTGTTGTGTTATGTTAAGTTAAACTCAAACATTTTGGTTGTGCACTTTTATTAAGGTTAGAAACACGCTATCACGGCGCGTATAATGTGTATTCAGAATTGTCACAGTAGTGTTTCAGTGACATGGGATACTTATTTGAATCATTTAATTGAAAAATGTGAACACCTTTTAACTGAATTGGAACAGACAGAGACGGCGAGAAAGAATAAATCGTGATACCAACTGGACTAAAATTTCAACATTTAAGAAAAAAATCGCATATTTTTGATCTCTACTGATAATCGATTTGTAACCACCAGGCGCACGTATGAGCCGTAATAGATAATGGTTTATTTGTAATTTTTTACTTATTTATTTGCCGTTTACCGGCGAACGGGATTAACTCAAAAACAACTACTTTTCATACGACAATCCATTCAATAGTTTTTAAACTAAATAAACCGTATGGTTTGTCATTTTGATTGCTAAAAGACGGAGTTACGGAGCAACCCCTCTTCCAGCAAATCCCCTTCCCCTTCCCGTCTCTTCTATATGAGAAAAGGATAGGAAGGGGAATCTGATTACAATTAGGATATACTCTTGATATCCGTGCGAAGCCGGGCCAGATCGGTACTTTTTTGAAATAAGAATCCGATGGCGCGTATCATGTCCAATTTTATTTTTACACCACATGTTCTTTATGTTTATTGTTATTGGTCACACATTTCGACATCTCATGCACGTCACTCGTTTTCTTAGATAGACAGCTAATGAATACTGTCATTGTAACGTGTATGAACTATCCCCTAATTCATTTTTCATTTATTTACAGGTCTCGTGGCGATGCTTTTAACAGCAATAAGCCTCGTCAGTGGAATAATCAACTTATTCTCCATGAATTTTATTAACAACATTAATATGATCAAAATAGGACACTCTGTTTTGGGTGTGTTGACACTCTCCGTCGCGTACTTGTGCCTCTGCTTCGGGTTTCATGATGTCTATAGATTAGTCTATGGAGACAGCAACGCTAATCTGTCCATTGTTCTTACTGTGGTCACTTTGATAGGACTTTTGACATCAACTTGTATAAATACGGTTAGGAGAATTCTACCTTAAGTAGTTTATAAGTTATAAACATCGGTAAATGAAGAGTTTACCTGGAGTTTAGTGATCACACCTATAAATACCCAAGAGCTGAGAATAAAGAGAAGAAAGGCAACATGAGGTTCGTTATAAATGTATTTAACATCGGAACTGCCGATATCGTCTCTTAGTATTATTATAAAAATTATTCTATGTTTTATGTTCACTGCACATTTTTATGGTAGTCGCAACATTCTAACATAAAATGTACAGTGAACATTGACCATTACTACCCATCAGAATTCGCAACAATGAGTGTTATAGACTTGTCGCCAACCTTTTTATTCTACGGTGTTTGATCATCTTAGGATAATTGTTTTAGCAATCTTTTGTACTTCACGGAGTATAATTGTATTGCAATTTTTTTAGGCTTTATACTTACTTGTTGTATCACAAGTGTATTTAAGCGTTTATTTATAAATATGTGAAAAATAAAAACATTTGTAAAAAGTGTATTCATTTTTATTTCGTTTATGACCATCTATATACATTAGTTAATCAGTACAATGCAACGTTACAAATCTTTAAATATTAAAAGGATTTTATATCTTAATTTAAATCTTATATAAAATATTATATTTCTCAAATCTAATTTACAATTTTGAGAAATAATTAAATATCACACCAATTTAATTATAAAAGATACAAAATAATGTCAGTGACAGATACACAGCTCCGCGCGTCAAGTTGAGTTGAACTACGTACGTACCTCCTGTATATATGTATATATAGTTAGAGATAATTGTTACGACAATTGTTCAATGTATATCAATAATATTTATACAGGAGTTACAACAATTCCTAATGTAGTACATGTAGTGACAGAGCCTGGCTTGCACGGCCAGCGCGCAGTTGCTCAGCCTGTCCACGCAATCTGTGAAAACAAAAAACCTTTGACAAACAATTATGATTCTAAATACATACATCGAAATTATTTTACAGCTTCCTGGATTATAAAAGCACCAATAGGTTTCCTATAATAATAGTAATACCTTCTTCTTTTTGCGCATTTGGGAAAAATGATGAGAGTGAATTTTTACGATGCGCGACATCCAAAAGCGACACCATGGTGTTCCCATTGCAACCAATAACATTAAAATTTTTGTTGTTATTTAATTGAAACGTTATCAAATGCATTTAATGTCTTTTTCCATAAAGAGTACTGGCACACGAGTTAATTTTTTTTTGTTGCGGTAAATGAAGTGAAGTTACGTATAATTTAGTAAGTCTGTCGGTAGCGGTGACTTGATATCGAGTGTACTGCGTGCTCGTTTGCCACCGTCTTCTTTAAAAAAGATGTAGTAAGTATAGATACTTATTATAAATACCTTTATCTTCCGTGCCGTCAGTGGTACTCGTTTGGGTGGTGGTGGTGGTCATGGTTGTAGTTGTGGTTTGTTTTTCTGTTTTATGAGAAGCTGCAATAAACAATTTATTCAATTTTATATGTTATGTATATGCACTTGCATTTATTTATTTAAGGAAATCAAATGAGCCTGCGGCACTATTAGTCTATTAACATGTACCAATGAAATTGTCTATTTTTAACAATGAATTAAAGTTACAAGTTTAATTTCAATGTGTAGTATTCGCGTAAATAAAATTAATATAAAAATTAATGCTATATTCTAAACGTCAAACTATTACATTTACGAAATAGTGATGTAAACATTGTTTATATTAGGAAAATGATTAAGTACACTGGCGATGGACCATCTAATTCTGCTAACACAATAGTTTCACAAAGTATTATGAACGGTTTTGTTATAAAAGCTATAGGGTCAATAATATCGTCATCAACAATAATAAATACTGAGGGCATCAACGGACCGATTTTTGTGGCAACAGGAGTAGACGTCTGATAATGATGAAGTATCTGTTATATTTAATACATACGGCTAGTGAGTACAGCTGTCTCGGTGATGTCTGTGGGGCAGTGCGGGTCGCACGGTCTATGCGAGGGTGGGCGCGGCGCGCTGCACTCGCCGTCATTAGCGCCGTTCCTCCCCCGAGCGCACACCACCGACCTGTGCTGCACTCCCGTCTTCAACGTACAGTTCCCTACGCACTGTATATAAATAAAACATTATTCGGGCATGTTGGAAGGATGAATGAAGAGAGAGAGTAATGAAACATATTTATTTTGCAAAAGTGAGTGGCAGTGTTGGTAGGGGACGCCCTAGGAGAACTTATATCGATCAGATTAGTATCATACTAAAGAAGGGCGATATAAGGAGTACCCGTAACAGACGAGCATGTTTACTTTACCTCATATACATATTTTGGTTTCATTTTTCATTTACTTTAGCTGATATGTAATGGCAAAATTGCATAATTACATAATGTTTAATTCATCTTAAGCTCAACTAACATGGTTGTTCTATTCGTTTAATATTACACGATCAAAATAAACATTGGTTAACAAAATGGCAAATTGGCAACAAAATAAACATCTATTGGTTTCGTTTTGTTCTATTTAAATCAAGCAGTTTCACTGGTAAAACATAATCTACGTCACCGTATAGGTTCTTAAGTCCAAATGTGGACTTTTGCAAATCAAACTCAGCTTTAAAAATCAAATTCGGACATTTCCATGAATGGAAATGGCTGAATTTGAAGTGCAAAAAAAGAATTTAATTTTCAGAATGCTGAAATTGATTTTGAATAATATAAATATGGTTATATAATATAATATTTTTTTAAATAGTGCCATATTTAATAATATATTATTATATATAAAAGCTAAAACTACTTAAATTTACTAAATATCATAATTAGAATGATATCCACATAAATAAAGAAAACATTACATAATAGTACATAATGATACATGATGAGTATAAACTGCATAATGGTTAGTAGTGACCAGTTTAGAGATCTTGCACCTCCCGTTACCTTATCGACTAATGGAGGCTGCATAATGTATCTATTACTTAGTAGATACAAACTTGTTACCGGCTCTCGCGAGTTCATTGTCTTGTACAAGGTTTCATTATTCGATATTATAAATATACTCATTGAGACTTTACAATGTATTAAGGATGTCAAATAATTATTACCTTTTATAATTGAACCTTTCATTACCTTACCTTTCATAATTAAAAATAAAAGTTTTCTTTCGATCTTAGCATTTTTTCTGTTGTGTAATAACAAAAAACAATATATATACACGCTTGATTGAAGACAAATAAAAAAAAATAAAAAAAAATGTGCAGTGTCAAAAGTTCACAAATAAAAAAAAGAATTACAAAAGTAACGAATCTCAATGCAATTCTAGCCATGATAGCCGACAGGATTGACTGTATTATATGTTAACCAATGCACGAAGTTGTGTGTTAATTTATTTCATCACCACTGCTCCAAAAACGGTGAAGGAAAACATCGTGAGGAAACCAGCATGTCTTAGAACTAATAAACTCAAAGACATATGCGACATCCACCAACCCGCACTGGGCCAGCGTGGTGGATTACGGCCCCTTCCCTCTCTCGGAGAGGAGGCCTGTGCCCCTGCAGTGGGGAACATTCTAGAAAAAGGCTGATTTATTATTATTATAAATTAATGCACGAAGTTGCACGTGGAAGTAAATAAATAGTTTAAATATGATCTGTGGAACATTATTACATTAAATTATTACTAACATAACTTAATAAGTGTGTGTCCTAGTAACAAAAGAGACCCTGTTCTTGAAATAATTGCATATTATTATGATTGGGGTGGTTAAAATGTTGTCTCCGTTGTTATGATATTATTATTAATACATCTATAACAGATAGAAGGCTGAAAATATATGTGCGATAAATATATTGCGACATGTGTCCTCACCTTACTCCACTCACTGTAGTACCAGACGGGCGCACATTCACCGCAGTCACGCTCTTGTGCCGGCTTTGCATCTTTGCAAGCTGAATCTCGCAGGTGCCGACCAGTTTCGCCTATGCAGAGAACCCCACGGATTTGTTTGCCACCACACGAAGACGAGCAAGCTGACCATTCCCCTAATAGTTTATTGACGAGATTAAATAAAAAATAGGGGTTAGTTGGGGACGACCATAAATAACTTATATACTGTTTTAAGATTAGTTTCTGTACCTGTAAACCAATGACCCTCATGAGGAATACATGAGACTTTCGCAGTACAATTTCGTCTTGATTCTGGTGATATCTGCGGTGAACAGCCGGAAGGGTCACCGCATCTCACGCTTCGGGTTTGTACGCCACCACCGACGCACCATCCGACGCACTAAAATATTTTTTTTTCTATTAGAAAAATTAAAAAGAATTTAGCAGCTATTGCATTATATAACACATTTGATTCTGGGAGCCTGTCGCCTGAAATAAATGTCATCCAGGTTAGTTCAAATTTAAGCAAGGTCTTGCACCTGGTACTGACTTTTGAGCCATTACACCAGTCCATGGCACATTTCAAAATAAAACGTAGCGGTACAATCTTCGTACAGTATTTTTACCCCCATGAGAGGCTGTTTTAAGAAGGTAACCACCGGTTTATATAAAATACATTGAATAAATAATAAATAAAAATTACCAGTGACCAGTCAGCGAAAAGCCAGCCCGCAGAAGCACTTAAACTATACTCTGGGCCTAGATCAGTGTCGGAGTTGTTCACTGAGATCGTGTAGACGGGACCCTCTCGGAACGTGTCCGTTTTCTCTCGCAGTTGTACGTCGTGTTTCGATTGAAGAGTAGTATATTTGTGACAATCTGGCACGTTGCAATTTTCACTCGTAGCTGGCTTTAGGGAAGGACACTTATCGTCATTGACCTGAAATCATATCAGATAATTTACGAGTCTAATAAGTCTGTAATCGGAATAAAAATGAATATGTAAAATCGAAGAGTGCAAGCAAATGTTTAGACAGTGAATATTGCTTAGATTAACCTTTGTAATCCCTCTCGAGTGATCCTGAACGCATCCCACGATTCTGGTGCGATTAGCGGGTCCACAGCTTGGACACGGAGACCAGGCAGCGGCCCTCCATCTCGGCGGGCAAGGGATCATACCACAACGACGTCTCTTTCCTGGTGGAGCGGATCCCGTGCAATGGATTGGTGATATCTCTCTCTCCTTACCATCTGCGCTTACTTCTACACACCGATATTTGCCCAACTGACAAAAAAAAAATAGAATAATAATCAATATAGAAATCAAAGGATCTTTAAATTAGTAGCATAATTTATAGAAATACAAACTTTAGTTTACGGCGTCACGCCAGTCACGCTTTAAATTTACATAATGTATAAATCTCACCTGAATTCCACCTCCACAACTTCTAGTGCATTGGGTATACGATAGAATCATCCACAAGAATTTCCTTGATCCAACTACATTCTCTTCTACGCCTTTTTTCGCGATTGCATTTTCTTTCGACAAGCCAATAACATCCGGGTGCAGGTTATCAACGATAAATTTCGGATAATTATTATAACCGTGATGTCTTCTCGTATGTTTTGTAGTTGTTGTGTGTTGAGTATCGACGGAACTTAATTTCTTAGTGGAATCTTCTGCCTTTATATCTCCTGGTAGAGAATCCGTGAGATATTCATATTTGATATTAGGATTTGGTACCGTGTATAAAACCTGAAAATTTTATATCTAATTTCAACATGTGCGTGAATATATTGAATTAAGTCGCCATAAATTAATTACAGGAATTTAACAAATACTATTGTTTTTAATTTTTGTGTAGGATAGATTATTAGCATTACATACATATAATCTTATTACATTAACCTCGTGTTACTACTTAAAATGCTGGAACGTATAATAGGGCAAACTCGACATAAAGCTTCCTTATCGCCTTTCCCATTCAATCCTTTCGCGGGTCTTCAAAGAGATAATCTTCCATTGGAATAGACACGACACGGACACGGACACGAGAAAAGAGTAATGGCACAAACTCAAATCAGTTCATTACAAATGTAAATAAAGTCATTACCGCTTACCATAATATCTACAGCATGGTGGATAGGTCCAAGCGTGAAGATAGAATCGAGTCCCTGTACTCGTGAGTATATAAATCGTGCGCCGACGGCGTCGTACGTACCCGGCGTGCTAATGGCGAACTCCCCATTTATTACATACGATCCATTTGTTATTTTCAAAGCTAAAATGTATAAAATTAATATATATCACAAAGAAAACCCTTATATGTAAGTTAAACAAATCTCTTATTCTACTCACCTATGCATCTGCAGTAAGTCTGCCGAAAGATACGGCCAGTATTTATATTGTCTTTTTAGTATTTAATTTATCTGGTTTTACTACATATCAGCATGGCTATAACAGTGGTAGAGCCCGCAACAACATCTGTTGCACGAATGGCCCGGCCCGACTGGTGAAAAACCACGACCTCTCAGAAAACAGGCGTCAAGTAGAAGTATTCTGCGTTTCGTCTGGTGAGTGAGATGCCGAAGGCCTAATTTCAGTCCTCTTCCCCTTCCCATCCTTTCCCCATAAGGATATGATGGGAACGGGACGAGGATTGGACGGAGAGGGGGTTATCTGGGGAAAAGGAAATATCCTTTTTCCTGTCTATGTTCTCTTGTGTCCTCTACCATAAAAAATGGCTCTACTGCTAAGTAATAATACATTTTTAGGATACATTATTATAATGTATCTTTTTCAATTACATTTCCGACATGCAATAAGCGATCAGACTAAACTAGTGGACTTCAAGGAACGTGCCGTTGCTACGGCTATGCAAAAATCAATTCAGCACAATAGTATTAAATATATACCATTGAGTGGTAACAGAACAACGTGGGCGCTGCCATTGTAGACGTCCCCGAATGATTTACGATGTCATTCTATCTACGACTGATTGATAAGTGCGACCGGCCTCATGTTTGCGGACCATTTGCCTTCATCAAAGGATCATTCAATATCGTGAATTAATGAATGAGCGCCGAGTAAAATGGCTAGCTTATGTCAGCCAGGATTCATCGATCCACTTGCAGAGATAATCTCTTGAAACCGGTTCACTATTCTATGAATAGCGGCAATAGTCTAGTTTGTTGCGTTTAACTTACATCCGTGCAGATGTTATGAGGTTAATAAATAAATATGATATAAATATGATATAGATTCATGATATATACAATCTATTGTTTGAGATTTTGTCCGCATCAAATTATGACTTCGATTTGTTGCTCCATTTAAAAATTATTTCATCATCTTTGGGGTTGCGATTAATAACTCCAAATTATAGCTAACATGTATTACTGTAAACTAAACAAACAATATTATTGTCTATAACGTAACCTTTCCACGCCATATTATAAACGAAGGTTTTCTGCATTATCCTATCGCTCGGGAACAATTTATTCCGGATAAAATGAATACAGGAATAAAAACATGCGCGAATGTGGTATATATACATACAGGTATATACAATTTTGTATAAATTAATAAATTTCAAATCGGCTGGTAAAGAACGCTTTGATTTTAAACAAAATTATATAAGAGATTTCTTGGAATCTATTACCTAATCACGATCTCTCTGGAACAATATGGCCTAGAGACTTGGAAGAAATATTCATTTCGGCAAGTAGAGATCAGTTAAAAACGGCTATTACGAAATTCCGCAAGGGGAATTGCGGGGGCGCTAAGTAATTATAAGGCGGATAGAAGTTTACCGAGCTAGCTAGTTACAAGATATTTTAAAAGGCAAAAAATAAGTCATACATGCATTGTACATAAAAACAAATAGCATTAAAGCATTTGCAAAAAGTTAACTTGCGGACAGTTTAGGGTAGGTTAGTTAGTGATAAGTCAATGTAATTGCGGCACGGGGGCGACGAGCGAATAGCCGACTGACAGTCGTAGCCGCAAGTACATAGTCAATTCTCTGGTCTACCTACCAATATAATTGTCACTGGACAGGATCTCTGATACGTTGAGGCGGCAAGCTCCTCGCGGCACGGTGGCTACGAGCGAGTAGCCGAGCGGCAGCCGCGGCCGCGAGAATAGCCCCGACACCAGCCGCCGCCCGCAGCGCAGCTCGCGGCTGCTTGCCAGGGCCAGCACCGACTCGCGACCCACCACCTGAACATAACAATTACCTTATTGTATGTATTTTCACCATCATCACCAATCAATAGAATACCATTAGACACAGGCGTCCCCCAAGAGTCGTCACATAGGCACTTTTGCGACTTTTATACCTTTATTATGACAGTTGGAAGTTTTCAAATTAATGTCTGTATCATGATTTTATGCAACGGTTTTTAAATCAATACGACACTTTTATGCAAAAGGTCCTGAATATGTATGACTCGTTTAATCAGATACGCAAGAACGCCGCGATACTGCTATACCATTGTATCCGTTTTGTTTAATTTAACAGTATCCAAAATAACATTTACTTTGCTGCATATATTTCTCTGAAGAATCGCTTAATAAACTTAGCAACATATTAGAACACGCTATAATACTCGTATTTATTTACATACAAATTACATTACAAGTGAAGTCGGAGTAAAAATATACTTGTTTTGATTGACAACAACAAAATAAATCGTAAATATCAGCTTAAAAGCCAAATTGTTTTTTTAAAATATGTGTGCCGCTTTCGAAACGGGCTTGACCGAAGTCAAATGGGGACATTTATCAAACAGCAACATAAATAAGATACATGGAAGCGAAGTCACAACACCAATTAGATACCAGAGACGTCTTTATGGTGCGGCCGGGCGCGGGGCGACGCTATTGATGCCAACCGGCGACAACCGACACACAATGCCTCGTATTAATGGCTCGGTACATCCATTGTTAGGTGGACGCTTCTCAAAACTTTTATCGTAACTGTTATCATTTGTAGTAAGCTAGAATTGTTATTTCATTGATTAATATGTAAGCAAACATCATGTCAGAAAAGTTCATCGGCCCTCACTTTTTTTTAGTGCGAAGAGGCAAAAGCAACGGATTAACGTTATTTTAAGTGATCAATGCCTCCTACCAACGCTCACCAAACCTGCTGAACTGCTTTTCTAGTCTGCAAAGGACCCGTAAATAGTATCGGTTTAGTAATACCGCAGAGTCAAACCATCTCACAAGGCAGTTGTGCTAGACAGAATGTTACGGTTATTACAAACTCAATATATTGGTATATATATAAGGGAAGATGAAGATTGGAATGAAGACCGATGTAAAAGAAATAAAGGGTAAAAGAAGAAATCACATTTGATGTTAAAGAATGCAGTATTGACGCACATCTTAAAATTAAAATGTTTTTCGATATAGTTCTGTATTGTTTTAGGAACAACATTACACATAATCGGGAGGATGTGTTACACGTCTTGTGGTGACCAATGCTTTTAAGATTTAAAGTTAAGTAGTAATAAAAATTACATTGTCTAAGATAACATAAATAATTTCATGTGAATCCTTAGATTTGCGCTAAACCCCAAAAATATTAACAACAAACACTTAGTATGAAATTATAAAATGTAATATTTTTATTGTAATTTCTTAAACAAATTAAAAAAAACTAACCTTAAAGTAATATAAAATGTATTAGATTCCATGAAATTTTAAATAAATAAATATGCGCTCAAACTCATGACCCAGAGGGATAGACAGAGATCATGGATTACCATTTGGCGCGATCCTGGCACACCTCACTCGCTTCTACATTCATACATTAACGCATATATGCTCGTCGGTTATGGGTGCTCCTTATGCTTATTTTAAGACTTTGTATAATATTAACTATGAACAGTACTCACACTGATCTTTTAAGACATTATTAATATTTTTGCTTATTCATTGAACGATTACGTACTCGGCGCCATAGCAATTATCACAGTATACAAATTACACACAATCATACACTTGTGAACAATAAGTGAACTTTTCGATTCTCTGAATTTCCAATTAAAATTGAAACATAAATAATCATTGTTTCCTTTAGGTCTGCTGCAAATCCCCTTATTTACATTTTATCTTGTTAAAAGTTAAAAACATCGTTTACATACCACTCAGTTCTTACCAGTTTACTCCTCCGCATTTTTACTATATCATATCAATAACCATTTTCATATCTCTTAACATGTATTTAGTCGCTGCATTTAAATGTGTCCACAGCTTACTGTCGCGATGCCATTTGTTATTGCTAATAAAATTTACGTTTTTATTGAACATCTATTGACAGAACATTTTACACAATCGCCTATATTTTAACTTCATCAGTGTATTTTTAAATTCATTTTGTTATTTACAATTAAGCTATTAAAAAGACTTGATTATACTTCTTGAAGAATCAGCCATGAGGGATAAATCAATGAAATGTAAGTTTATATCGGATTTCGTATATACGTTCGTACGTACGTACTAATCGACATTAGGAGAACCTGGATGTGATAACAATTCCCCAATTCCCAGTATTTACTTTTAGATCACTAATTTTAATACTATTTTTATGCTCCTTCGCATAAAAATTTGTAGGTACTGCATATTGTTGAATATTATTATCACAAGTCATAGACAGGAGTCCATTCAGGACAACAAAGATTTTTAATTATACCTAATTTAAATTATGAGCACAGTTAATGAATTCTAATTACAAAAATTTCTTAGATAATATATTTTCGATAATGATTCCTTTTTCAGCAATAATCCGTGTAAAAAATGACAGGGTAGAGCCCGCAACAACAACATCTGTTGCATGAATGGGCTG
>JWHW01016429.1:152182-165670 GCA_000931545.1 Papilio glaucus | reverse complement strand
TTTACTCCTCCGCATTTTTACTATATCATATCAATAACCATTTTCTAGTCGCTGCATTTAAATGTGTCCACAGCTTACTGTCGCGATGCCATTTGTTATTGCTAATAAAATTTACCTTTTTATTGAACATCTATTGACAGAACATTTTACACAATCGCCTATATTTTAACTTCATCATGTATTTTTAAATTCATTTTGTTATTTACAATTAAGCTATTAAAAAGACTTGCTTATACTTCTTGAAGAATCCATGAGGGATAAATCAATGAAATATAAGTTTATATGGGATTTCGTATATACGTGTCGATTAGGAGAATCTGGATGCGATAACAATTCTAATACTATTTTTATGCTCCTTCGCATACAAATTTGTAGGTACTGCATATTGTTGAATATTATTAGCACATTTCATAGACAGGAGTCCTGAATACAAAGATTTTTTAATTAGCTACCTTTAAAGCCATCGGAGCACAGCTAATGAATTCTAATTAAAAAATAATATATTTTCGATAATGATTCTTTTTTCAGCAATAATCCGTGTAAAAAATGACAGGGTAGAGCCCGCAACAACAACATCTGTTGCACGAATGGGCCGGCTCGACCGGTGAGATACCACGACCTCACGAAAAACACGCGTGAAGTGGAAATAATCTGCGTTTCGTCTTATGAGTGAGGTGCCGAAGGTCGAATTTTTTATAAGGTTAAAATGGGAACGGGAAGAGGATTGGACGGAGTGAGGGTTAGCGGGGAAAAGGAAATATCCTTTTTCCTGTCTATCCACTCCTCTGTCCTGTAAAAAAGGTAGGCAACGCATCTACAACACATTTGCTTGTTGCGGATGTCCATGGGTAGCGTTCACTAAACATCTGGTGATCCGCTTGCTCGTTTGCCACCTGCTACCATAAAACAAAATCATCCAGAACTTCATTTAGTCTTTGTGTCATTTCTGTCATGTCAAGTCCACCAAAGTTAAGATCATCAGTTCGATCTTCAGGAACATAAGTGAAATAAATTGACGGGTCAATTTAATTAATAAACAAATTTTACTTTTATCAACTCCAATCCCACGACAAAATACTTGATAAAAAGTAATCGAAATGTAATTTGAAACAAATGTTCAATGTGTTATTGTGTGCAACATGGCGCCCCGGTTGCAAATGAGTTGTGTAATTTACTAACATTAATGTCACGCTAATGGTTATAATACATTAAAGGCCCAATTTAATGGCAATTTTATTATCTCCGCGTCTTTGTCTTCTTGAACTTTGCGGGCAACTTTGTCATTCTTAAGGACCACCGTAAAAGCTTCGGCTTCTTTTATTTGTATTTAATGACCTTATCCAAATATAAATGACATATGAATATTTCTTAATTGCATTTATATCTTTGGCGGCGTCTCGCTTGTCTCTTTGTGGCGCTAAATCTGTTGCTATTAATTTACTAAGCAATCTTAATGGGATTGATATGTTACTCATGTTTATTGTTTATTTCTCTGTGGGCGTTGTGATGTTTCTTAGAATAATGTTCCGATAACGTCAAGGCATTTGGAACGTCGATATGTTTGCTCTAAATGGACGCGTTACGCAATAATCTCATTCTTCATTCAACAAAGTTTATTTGAACACATGTGACAAAGAATCTGCTGCCGACGTTCAAACTACTGTACTTTCTAATGGTTTCCCTCTTTCCTAAAAAAGCCAACTTAGAATGTTATATTGGGATTTTACAAGTGTATAAATTATACGAGAAAAATCGAACCCAAGATTATCAGATCCCAAGTCAGACGATTAACCGCTGAGGAATAACTACTACTTTACTTTTTTATTTGTCCGAGCTTTAGAATATATTTCGTGTGTGAGTCTCAAAAGCCGAGCGATAAAGAAAACATCTTGATATCGAAAAAAATCGTATAATTTTTATCTTAATAATCCCAACTGGTAGTGAAATAATTACATCGATATATAAAATCTGATTAAAATAATCTACAAAACCATTTATCAGGAAATCGTTAGCGAGGTATGGACGAATAAATCAAACCTAGTAAATTATATAAGTAAATTGAAAACGTCTACTAATAGACTATTAATAAGGATTAAGTGTGAGTTAACGAATTACCTGTCGCCGACCGCTTGGAATTGGGTTGGACTATCATTTGGAAGGCGGTGTTCACTGATCAGTATCGGTATAACGCCTTATTTAAACATTTAATACATCTATAAAGAATTGATATCATTGTGAATGGCAATTTTACAAAATAATGTGAATTTCATATAAAATGACAAGAAAGAAGTTTTCTCTAAACCACTATAATGAAGCTGTCGTTCAGGGTATCGTCTAATCGGATCTGTAAACACACACAAAGTTGGTAAGAAAACCCAAAAACATCAGGCCAAGGGAACTAGTTCGACTCTAAGCCCGGTAGTACATAAATGAAGTACGGGCCCGAGTCGAGGTTCCTAAGGGAGCCCTAGACCCTAAGTTCTGTTATAGCTAAGGACTCTCCGCATCAAATAGAAAACGGGATAAGTACTGTCGCGATTTTTTTAATCCTTATCGACATTTTGAAGAACTTACAGGCGTTTAACATGTCGTTGGAGAAGGCCAAGAATTCATCAAGTATTTGTATTACCCTACCGGTAAAGTAAGTCCAAATGACCACAAGCCTACTATGACCTCACAATTTTGATAATAGTAATTGTATTTTAAAAAAAAACAGGCAATCATAAGGCCTGACGACAGAAGTGGAAATTCAAAACAGGCGCGATTATAGTTCAAAAATAAAGATCACGAACAAAAATAAATGCTTGTATTTAACAATAAAATTCAAAATTGAATACAAGAATACAAGAAATATAAATGAAAAAAGTTCCAAAAATTAAATAAGCATGTTGCTGACGCATGTTGTTACCGCGAACCTATAATATTTTGCCAAGTTTTCATTTCAAAAAGCATTAAAAAAACGAAATGTATGAGCACAGACAATTGTTAATATATAAATTAATTATTAGGACAATTTTTAAAACTTCACTTATAGACAAACGACAAAAGCAAATTACCAGTTCGTTAATTTTATGCAGCGTTAATGGTTGCTGAATAAATTGATCAAAAGCCTTAATTGGTGTTAATGTATTTCAATTAATCAGTTAATTGAATAGCCAAAACTTAAAGAATAAGACATTAATCTTTCATGTCTTTAACCACCTAGTACCTATAACATGTGCCTTTACATTCCTGATGCGTTATTGATTGCTTCAAAAGAAGTTAAACTAAGTATAATTTGTTGGATTGACGTATTTTAATCGACAATCGCCTTAAATGTGCAATCGCTAAACGTAGAAATGCGAAAATTTTACATTATTTAATACAAGTGGCCTGTTAATGAAATCGCCGACTGCTACCGTTGGCTACTGCCTTATTTTTTGAAGTGAACTTCTTTAGCCACGTTAGACGATATTTGAAGGGAAAGATCGACATGCTCGACCGACATGCGTTATGTATTTGAATTTGGAATGGTTTCGACGGACTTCTTTTCTTTTATTTCTCTTGTATACAATTTTGAAATTTATTGTTAAGTTTGAACTATTGTCGCGATGTTTTTAAGCTTTTACTTCTGTCGGCAGCCCTTTTGACTGCCTGTTTTTTTTTGTTTATTCAAACAATATAATCGATAGCTATTTATAATTGTATAACTTACAAGAAAAAAAATATGTTTATATTTTTTTTTCTAAACATAACATAATGAACATGAGATGAATGTACATACAGACAGAGTCAATAGCAGTAATTACTGTCTAATCATGATTTATCGGTTAAACCAATGAAAACAATAACAAAAATGTATTCTTACAAAAAAAATATTAATAATTCGTTTAAAGGTTGTTTAACTTTAGCAACATTATTTGCTCGTATGCTACTTTGTATTATAACGAAATAAATGCATTACTTACCCAAATGAAACATAAGGCGACAAAGGAGAGACAGGACACCATGTCGTTGACGAATCCAAGGTTAATTACAATAAAAATAAATATGACCGTTATTTACACACCAATTTTCAGTTGAACAAACACTGGCATTTCGTAAACACGTTTCATTCTAAACTAGTTCTCTAGATCAAGGCTTGTATTTATTTTTAATCAATACAAGATGATTTTTTTTATTTAAATCGATCCCTTTAAGATGGTTGTAAACCTTGAAGTTTATGTATGCTTTTAGCGCTATCGACAAATATATTGAATTGAAGACGAAAATATAACATACAGAAAGTATTCACGAAAGCCTAGAGGCAAACTTTTGTCTGAGGAATTTTATTTGTAACTAGCTGTTGCCCGCGACTTCGTCCGACAAAAAATTTAAAAATTGTATTTTTGTTATAAGTACCGTTATATACATCATGTGTACTGGGTATGGGAATTGAATTTTGATATTACATACAGACACTTCAATTTTATTTATCTATATAGATATAGATTACATACAGACACTTCAATTGTATTTATCTGTATATAAGAAGATAAGCATGTTGATGACGCTGTCGCTGACGCATGATGCGCATGTCGATCTCGCGAACCTATAAGATCTAACGCGGCTAAGAAGTTTACACTTCAATAAAGTACACAAGTACTTTTTTTTATAAAACTGCTTTAAAGCAACCTTTGTCACATCGCAGGCAGCCCTTTCGATACGGCGACGCGTAATTTTGTCCGCAATTTCGAGGGTTTTTAACTTTTTGCGCGGAACCCTAATTATTTTACTTAAATCAATGTAGCCTATTTGAATCCTTGCAATATTACCTATCGTTCAGGAAAAGTCACATCCAAATCGGTTCAGTCGTTTCGGAGATTACCCGGAATGTCCGGTTATTCCGGGTAATCTCCGAAACGACTGAACGCCAGCCAAAAATTTTAAAAATTGTATTTTTGTTATAAGTACCGTATATACATCATGTGTACTGGGTATGGGGTAATTTAATTTTGATATTACATACAGACACTTCAATTTTATTTATCTGTATAGATTCAAAATTAATAATAAAATTTAAATCAGGTAGTGGATAGGTTAGTATTTATTTTTTTACTATTTTTTTTTACTATTTACTAACAGCATCGAATGCGAGTGCTTTAAACCGTTTTTTTATAATGTCATATCACTCGATCACAAAAATAGCATTTCACCGTTTTTTGAGTTTTCGAGTACAAACGTTGTGCATTATTTTTCAAAAATCGACACTGGTAGCTAGAAGTGTCAACTAAGGACCAGCAGGGTTTAGACGTCAAGAGACGAGGAGGAGGTAAAATATCATTATACAATTACTGGTTCCTGAACATAGTGATGATGTTTGAGTTTAAATTCCGATTGCTACATTTCTCAATATGCATTAATTTAGTTTTACTATCATATAAGTTAGGCTAGAAACACACTACTTTGTTATTTTATTCTGTGTACGGTTTCAAACGTTTATTATAGTAATTATGAACACATTATTACAATGTGTTGTTTCGCTGTGCAATTTGTCAGGAGGCCTTCAAAATGTGTTTCCAACCATTTAAAATATATGAAAACGATATGCTTATCTCGGGTAACATAACGCAGCAGTATGTTTTCACCTTTATTTACTAGACGTTGCAGTTATGCCTTTATTGTTCGCACTAATCGTAAGTGTTGCCAGTAATATCCCTTTGATCTCGTAACATGAATCGGCATGAACGCCGCGTTCAAATCCCTATTGATATCTTTATAGTAGTACCGAGCCAGTCTCGTGGCGAATGCCATTAATATTCTTATTAGTTACGGGTTCGTGATATTTGCATGAGAATTTATCATATTCAAGTACTCCCATTCTCCCTATCACTATTCTATTGTATAAAATAACTATGCGCACGTTTTTAGACCTTTTATGGGCAAGGACAACACGTTATCTATATTAAGCCTAAGCCAGTTCGTTGCTTTCTAAATCTTGATATTTAAAATCAAATCATTTACATTGCTTTGAAGTTTTAAAAAAAGGCAGTAAGAAAAAGTAATAAAAAATTGACATTACGATTTAAAAATGGTACTGGTTTAGTATTTACTGTAGGCACTCTCGTCTTGAAAGTGCCTCTGCCAGGTGTATCAAAATCAAGAGGAAATACTGAGGCTGGCAATTTATTCCACTAAATTTTTGTATCCATGAGGAATAAAAATCAAGTCGTTTAGTCAACAACAAGCGAAGTAAATAACTTAATTCGCTTGTTGTTTAATGTTGGGCGTGGAAACGATGCACCGAACAGAGAGACCCATACCTAGCAGTTTAACGCAGACAATCTGGGGCAATATTTGTTGTCATCAAAATAAATCTGGACGTCAAGTGAGATTTACTTTTGTAACTCTTGTAAAAAAATGACGGCTTAAAAAGTCCCTACTAATCCCGCATATCATGTTTCGTTCGTGATAGATTATATTTTCTTACTAATTTGATTAATATTATAATTTATCATAGTAGTCGTCTAAATTAATTAAAGAATTCATGTGTTACGTAAACACCGTCCACAGAGCCAACACAACTATGAAACAAACACGCGACGTGTAAATCATAATAAGACGTAGATAGATCGTGATGTTAATCCTCAGATCGCGTTAAATCTGAAGCTTGGCTGCAACAGCGCGCTGATTGTCAGCGAGGAATTAAGTAGCTTTAATAGCGCATATCTCCCGAGTGTTGTGATGGTATAAGTCTTGTTTATGCGACCGTATTCTGGACGCGACTGTGGGCGAAATTTCCCCAAGATCATAAAATAGGCGATGGCTTGGCGCCAAGCTGTAACTGCATTTGTTGCGTGATTATAATGTTGAACTGTTGCAGTGTTAACTGTTCCGCGACATGCGACATGCTTGTGTCGCTTGACCTTGTAACAAGCCGTGATGCACGCATGTTTGAAGCAACGGTAATATGACAAAACTTCAAAAAAAATAGTAAAGTAAATGTCTTGCAGTTTTTGTTAGCGTTCTTGTAAACTACTACAAGTGAAAAAAAAACTAAAACTAAAGGTTTACAACCGATTTGTTACCCTTATGGTGTTAATGTTAAGTTGACTATTTAAATACATAAATAAGAAAAAATATCGCGGAACCTTTTTAATTTCTATTTATTTTCCTCAAATTTAAAAAATAAACTATTCCTACTTCAGTTTATTAAATACAATATGTTGTTTTATTCTATATCAAAAGTTACTGCAGTAAACAAATACAACTGCCGACGGTTACACGATAGACGTGATGACCGTCGGCTAAGAAAAATATGAAGAGGTCAGTCAACAGTCACATGTAATTTTTTGTCCTACATTAACCTCTTTTGTTAGGAGTCCAATCAGAATGTGCAACTGTTCAACGTCCTCGAGCCACTAGACTAGTTGTTAAGATAGTTTTGGTTAATTAACACGAGTTTACTCTTTGATTATTATAACGAAAAAGTATTTCTATACCAGCGTTGCATATGACAACTACACCTTCGTTACGACAATAAAAGTCTTGTTTCAAAGCGGTCATAAATTTTTGACCTCAAAGTCCTGTTCATCCATTAATCGATGTCGCACAATGGTGCTGTGACCTTTACATATCACTATCATAAACAACCGAACATTAAATAGTGATCTTGACACCTTTGCATGTTTGAATTAATATGGGGATAATGTTTAGTACCTACATTTACGATTTCTTTAATAATTCTATACGCGTTTTCAAACATAGTTACATAGTATAGTAGTAAAGACTTTTAATAATGGTAGAGCCCGCAACAACAATATATGTCGCACGAATGGGCCGGCTCGACTATTGAAATACCACGACCTCACAAAAGAAGGAACAGTTTGGCCAAAAAAAGTGACAAGATGTTTTCGTTCAAGTGATCTCAGACTGTTTAACTATAACTTTCTTTGTTTGATTACGATTGCCATTGCCTTACGTATCTCCCGACAATAAATTACATCTCCAACCATAATTCAGTAGTTGGACAGCAATAAATCGTCTAATTTCTTTTTATTATCTGTTTATGACCGCTCTAATCAGCTTTGTGGTATATGATTGAAATTAATATATTTGACTAGCTTGGAGATTCATTGTACTTTTAAAATATCCTCCAGGTCGTAGACACGTTAAAGAAGAGTCAAAATTAATAGTACTTTTAACAGACGGGAAATATATGTTCACAATTTAATGATTTGTACGTTTATAAAATGTCGAGAAATTATACATCAAATTGTGCATGATTGCTATTTACAGTTTATAGTACACCTAGTCCGATTAATACTAAAATATTACTTCGATTTAAGTACTTCTATTCTTCCAGCCTTTTCCCATCTATCTGGAGTCGGCACAGTACGTTCTTATTCATATCCATCTTTAAGACGTCATATATTTACCCTTCTTACACATATCATCTTTCATACAATCCATCCTTACTTTCTTCGCTATATGGCCTTCATCCCTCCGCATTACATGCCCAATGCCCACACCTCGCTTACCTCTTGCTCCTCAATTTCTCTGTTACTGGCACAACTTTTCTCTAATATACTCTTCTTATTCTTAATTTTATCAATCCTCGTCACACCACACTTCTATCAATTTAGTACGTATATTATCTAAGAGAGGTACCTTGGGTGATAGACTTACTAATTGGAACAATTAACATAATAAGGCTTAGTGAAAATTGGCGTGAGAGTGTGAAATTGGTCGAGAGATGGCAGAATTTTTTAATTTGTATTTCTCTCACCTCTAACAATAGAGTTGTTCAGGTATGTTAAGTTTAAACTGGCTAATACTGAAATAAAATATAATCTTGTTTGCCAAACTACAAAGGTAAACTAGACTTATTGATATAAAGAGGAAATAACACATAATAAAACTGTAAAGAAAAAATCGTGTCTAGTGCTCTCAATGAGAATTTCGGAGAACGATGATTAATGACTATGCGTCGAAATTGAGATGTCTTCTGTACTTAGGTATATCGGTACGTAGAGTAGAAGCCAGGGCTGACAATAATTTATTCACACCATTGAACTTCTGTGGTGTAGTTGGTAAACGATATTTTTTTGTTCATGCACTTACTGTTGAACTAAAGACAGGCTTTTTGCCACAACACGATTATACTTCATATACAGATTGATTTCAATTGGTTGATTTAAATCTACTCTCTCTCGACAACGATGAACAAACACTGCAAACATGCAAACATTAACGGATTTACATCACTGAATTAATCAAATAGATGATCAATTTAAATGATTACCGACGCCTCATAATGAATAAAACGTTACAATATATAATTAACAGCAATTACTGACTGACTTTAAATTAATTTTATAGTAAGTTCCGCCTACAATTATAATAAATCACTAGTAAAAAGGGTCCGTTTACCTGAGGTTTTTATTTTTTCGGCACCCACAGCCCTAGGGCGCGAGATGATTCCGTGACGGACCTTGCACTAACCCCAATTTGTTGTTTGCTGCTTTTAAAGCTTTATAGCGGCCTTTTAATAAACTCTTAACGAAAAATTAACACGCGCAGTGTGCAGAGTGACGGCGCCCAAATTACGAACAGTCGCTCCTTGTACCATATGGCAGACATTATTTATTATATTTCTGCTTTGTGCCGCTCGTTGCTTGTTATTCTGTTTATTGTTCCCTGACTCATTGTTGAAATCTTATATATACATGACTGAACATAAAGAAAGAATAAGAAAACAAAAATTAAAGCTGCATGAAAACAGTTCTAAGAAACTTTTTTTTTCATAAGTCAGTCACAATAGCAGGACCAGTCAATTATACATATTGGAGACAAAAAATAATAAAATCACTACAACTATATACGATTACCTTTAAAACTAACCGTATTTAAAATGACTTATTTCAAAATGAATGTGCTAAAAAATAAGAAAAAAAGCATTTGACTGTCGCATAAGATTGCACAAACATTTTACGTAATGTTTAAGTAAATTGATTCAAGTTACCTGAAAGTCAAACCGTGAACAAAATGTACCAGGAGAGTATAAACATTAAAGTATCTATTGCATATGTTTATAGTTAAATCTTTAGAGTTATTTTGATGAAACGATACCTTTCGGTTATTGTTAGTTACAGCTCAATTATGTAGTATATAACGTAGGTATTCGTGACATAACATTAGATTCACCGTAACCTTCGCAATTCGCTCTATTGCACGCGCTATAAAATCGATAGGAGGCTCCGATTCAGTGTCAAGGACAAACACATACATTACAAAAACTGGTACTAGTATGTTTGTTACATTTATGATTTTTTAAATTATTTCAACAGATTGTTATCGAATTACGAAGCAGTACTTTGTAATTACTTACTTACAAAGAATTAAAATATTGTACACAAAGTTAAAAACTTACTTGATAAAAGATTGGTGAAAAAACTTATGAAAAAGGTCAGCAAAACTTTGAAACTACGATATTCTACTTTTAAAACCATTGAAGAACAACTTTTGTTTGTCGACAACTTGTTACGTGAAGGCGGTTAAATTTAACGTGAATTTGTTTTTGTTTTTTTTGAAGAAGAAAATTGAAGATCGCGCAAAATGGAAATCCGTAATAAAGAATACGGTAAAGGCCTACCCCTCTGGGTTTCGGCCGTGAGTTCATATTTATGTTTTTTACTTTCACACCTTATTTGCTTTCATGATTTACGATTTTTTGCATATAAGTGTATTCCAATTTTTTTTTCAACATTTTATAAAGATTTATATTATCCAACACATATTATTGTAAAATGCAGACAACTTGTATGGAAATATTATGAAATGAAGAACATACAAAAGAGTCTTTTGTTTTCTATAACATTCGTGGAATAGTTAATCAGCGCGTGTCTGACTCGCACTTGGCCCAATTTTCCAATTAGCATTGCAACAGTTGTGTTCGAGAAAACATACGAAATAAAATAACCGAAATACGTTTTAAATACTTCTTTCCATAGCCACAATAAAGTGCACTTGCAAAAAATTTAGCACAAAATAATACAATTAACGCCTGTTCAAGGCATAACATCTTTCTCTAAATAGTTTGGCAATGACATTCTTAAACATGTCCGTTCAAACAAACTTTACCAGTGCGTATAATTTCCTAAATTTTAGCAAATAAACCCCAAGAGATAAGTTCTCAGCTGTTAAATTTACTGTAGTAGACAGAGATATATCCTTTTGACCGAATTTATGAGGTCCCAAGTGTAACATGCACCTTGAAAATATTTGTTAACTATAAGTTCAGTTCTCGAAATAAAAACGGTGGACTCTGAAGTCGTTAATAAAAGTAATCGCAAAAAAAGGGTGTCAGTTTCGAAGAACGATTGTAAAATACAAAGATTAGTAGATGAGGGTAAATCAATAAAGTTGTCATATTGGTTGCAATAATTTTATCATTATTTTATTCTACGCTGAAACCAGCTGTCATTTTGACAATAAAGTCAACCCGATATGTGGAAGTCCTGACTTTTATTTTATATGCTCTTTGGTACACCAAACTCTGTACTGGGGAATGCGAAAGAAAGCTTGCGCATGAGATGGACGGAACGTTTTTCGTATAACGCTTAGTTTGATTTTACTCCTCCCTCTCTCAGAGAGGAGGCCTGTGCCCCTGCAGTGGGGAAAATTCTAGAAAAAGGCTGATTATTATTATATTATAAAGTTTCATACCCCGAGCTTATATATGAAAATCGATTCTTATGGAGTAAACTCCAAAAAATCCATAGAAGTGATCTGAAATATAGGGTCACCTTTAAGAAATTCATAAGGTAAACGTGAAATAATGAATAAAGAGAGTAATAAGGCAAATTTATGTTGCAAAAGTAAGTGACAGTATTGGTAGGGATGTTCTAAAACAAACTTATACCGAGCAGGTTTAAAAGTATACGTACTCAACGATATATTTAGATGTATATATTATTGGAGTAAAAAAAGTTTATTCTTTACCTACCCTCTTGATTTTGAGCATGCCTATTCATTAATTTATTCTAACCTAATTAAGGCATCATTTTCACCACATAGATCGTTTCTTGGCTATCCTCATCTAGTTGATCCTTGCAACCTTGACCAGATCGCCGGTCCGACCTAGTGGCGATTCATGGGGGCGACGCACACCCAGCAGGAGATGTCTTGTGGCTAATGAGTAATAAACAAATGCTGACTACTACCTAGTGTATTTGGTCCAAGATGTGTAATCATTCATTAACCTAAATAATGAGGTAACCAATACTTCGTCGTACGTAAGCACCGATAAAAACATTACTTACCGAATTCCCTTTGAAAAGTGAATATTTAAAGACGGCATACGACTAAGTTGAATTATAAATAAATACGGTTAATTTAATGAATCGAATCAATTGAAGTTGGAATAATAAAAACCAATTAGTTCGATTTAGTGCATTTAACCAATCTGATTTGTAAGATCTCGAGTTACATAGTTCCCTCGCTTACGATGCACTATGCAGATTCCTTTGACGAGATTACGAATAACATTTCAAGTGCTCAGCAAACTGTTGAGTTTCTCGAAGAATCTCATATTGAGAATATTCACTTCAAAGTAACTAATTTGCATTTGAGTGAGTGTTACTTTAAATGTCTTGTAAGACGCTTGAAACGGAACTTTAAGATTTTACTCGTAGATTTCATACTGTTAATGAATAATAATAATTCGTAGCAAAGTTTTAATGTAATATTTTTTGACTGACTGCTGATCGAGACTTTGCCTACATCAAATAGTTACATTGTCTTTTCTGTCATCGATGACAAACATTTTAAAGTTAATAACCTGGTACATGCCTATTTATATACGCCTATACCGGGAACCGGTCAATTTCGATTTCTATGCGAAATTCATCGGGTATAAAATTTCGCTTCGGAAGATAATAAAATTCAGGACCTACTATACAATAACTGCAAATACAATAACTAGCACATTAATCATAAGTCTTCGGTGTCATCAGATCTTTAGTTTTGATAGCAATTTGTATTCGCGTACCTTGCCGGAGATTTATAAAGGTCAATCAAACGGATTCTCGTGTATATCAAAGTTTATGGATACATTAACATACATAATATTTTATATATTGTCATCTCACAATAAGAAGCTACAGCTATATACCCCTAGTCGCGTTGGTGTATACATTGTTTTTACTTTTATATGTACTTTTAAGCTTTACTCCTTCCATACACTATTTCTTTATTTATTCTATAAATTTTATTCTTCCTATTAACAGTCTCTTTTTTTTAATAGAACATCTGAGTTATTTATTTAGATAAGATATACTAATAAAATATGTAATAATGATAAAGCCTTTGTATAAATTAACGTTTTGCTGTTGAGGAATTATTTTGTTTTAAGTAAGTTTGGGGGCAAAAAAGGTTTCCTAATAGACAGTGAATAAAAAAATAAAAATGGAACGATGCAATTGTATAATACAGTTATTTATGTTACCTAATTAATCTAAAATGATTGAT
>JWHW01016429.1:138408-151765 GCA_000931545.1 Papilio glaucus | reverse complement strand
CCTTCCATTTACTATTTCTTTATTTATTATATAAATTTTATTCTTCCTATTAACGGCAGAACATATCGTGACATGAGAAAGTCTGTTTTTTAAATAGAACATCTGATTTATTTATTTAGATTATATATACTAATAAAATATGTATTAATGATAAAGCCTGTGTATAAATTAACGTTTTGCTGTTGTGGAATTATTTTGTTTTTAAGTAAGTTTGGGGGCAAAAAAGGTTTCCTAATAGACAGTAAATAAAAAAATTAAAATGGAACGATGCAATTGTATAATACAGTTATTTATGTTACCTAATTAATCTCAAATGATTGATTTAATGAAAACAATTTTTTTTCGTTTATGATTTGTTTAAAAATGATGTGAATAATTGTATAGAAAGTTTATCTGAGTAAACATATAATAAAAGAAGTTTAATCTTGTACCCTACAGGGTGTACGAAAGGCTTTAAAATTAACATAGTACTGTCACCGCATGATGGTTGTTACTTCACTTAGCACATTGCCGTATTCTATGTCTGTCGATTTTTAACGGAAATTTAATTACATGCTTTGATTTCCGTTATTTTATTAGGTACTAGCTGTCCTTACCGTCGTAGCTCTGGTGAATTTTTATATTGCAAGATAGTATTACTAAATATATCTGTTATTTCTGGGCTTTCTAATGGTCAAAAGATTTTCAAAATCGGTTCAATAGCTACATACTTTATCTATTTAATTCAACAAATGTTTATTCTTTTATTAGTATACATTGACATTGAGATTTTTTTGTTTATGTGTTATATTTTCGTCTTAACATAAAATTAATATATTGATATTTATTATAAAAATCTCAATCCAATACTATTTTTTTCGACGCTTCAGGACTTTACTTTTTTTAAATATTAGTACTAAAAGAATTATATGAATTTTAATATTTAGTCAAAAGGAATGTGAATATTAATAACATAATATTAAATATTTTATTAATTACTCCCTTTATTTTTTAATTTTAAATGACTTTTTTATAATTTTACGTATATATTTTAACTAATAAAACCTTTGTCGTTTTGACGCTTTTTTTCACATTGACACTATATAAAACTTTTTTTTCAGTTCGCGTTTTCTTTCGAGATAGCGCGTTGAACCCGCGCCGCGCCGTGCACTACTGGCGACTTGCGCCCGCGGTGAGCTCGCACGTGGAAAACCGACCGAATAGGATAAATACTGTGACCATTGCACACCAAATGGCCACTTTGTTTTTGTTCGACACTTAATGTATAAGAATTCTCTTAAAGTTGTATTTCTTTACCGGGCCGAGGCTAGCTTATGTCGTTTGTATGGAATGTTTTAATTTCTGAATACAAATGTTACATCTCAATTTGTAGAAAAACATATAATAATATAAATAAATAAATACCGTTCTCCATTTATTTCAATATTGTTAAAAAAATTGCTTGAGTTTTGTTCGACCAATGTTTTCTTTTAAAAGATTTTGTAACACTGAAATCTAATTTAAAATAAAAATATAAACAAGTTATAGATTGGTCTGTAAATTAAATACAAGAACAAAAAAAACTTTAGCAAAAGCTGACTGGAAATCGAACTCTGGGCCATTAGTTCATAAAACAGTCGCTAGCTTAACTTTTTAATAAAAATAAATAAAAAATAGTGTTGTCTCTCAGTATGCCACAGCCCCAATACTAATGCAGTGAACGTCATAAACGAATCCAGATTCAGTTTCGTAAAGCTACTGTTGTATCAGATAACTTAACTCAATTGAACTCTCCCGGCTCATTTACAATGACAAACGTTTATATTTATCTTCAATATTTTCTCTCAAACGCACCCATAAAACTAAAAGCTGGATATTTTAAACGCCGGCGAGATGCCTTTGGCTATAAATAGCTTAATTTCCATATTTCATCCCTTCTAGTCCCGTATAATGTTTTGCCAGGAAGGACATTAAGCCGTCAACTATTTATTAAGACATCAATTCAGGCGCCGCGTAAATCCTCACAGTATATTTATACTACAGCCATGTCACTATATTTTAGAGAGACTTACCCATTCGTTGTCACCTAAAACGTTCATTAACAGTGCAGCGCATAAACCGTTAGTACATAATTCTTAAAATGTATTAACAAACTTCGCGACTAGTGGAGAAAATAACGGAACAGATATTGAGTTCGATTCCCAAATTGAAATAAAATTATTTTCGCCATATATTTTAAATTAAATCCGTCACCCTCAGGTTATACAGGATGTTCAGTAATAACGTTTACAATAAAAAGCCGTAAATTCCTCGCCCGTTAATAATTTAATGAAACTTATATAATTGCCCAAGTTGTGCACTAGAGGGCGTTCAAGTTGCTAAAACTTTTTTTTTAAATTAAGTTGAGTTTTTAACAGATTTTATAATTTGGTCAGTCACATGTTTGTAAACTACAGCTATTCCCGGAAAAACCGTCACCTCGTGTAAATTTAATGAAGTTAGGAACAGCATATGTAAAAACAATCTTGATATTTTAATAACATTACCTTTACTTTGTAAGCCAACCTTAGCCGCAACTGTAAAATTATTTTATTTTCTCTTTTAGCTAAGTGTATTTCTTCACCTTTCAACCGGATGACGTAGGTTTTATAGGTCAACATTAGTAATAGCTATTGAGAGCGGCATTACAAACGATACGCTATATATATTTATAGTTGCTCGTAAAACGGCTAAATCAAAGGCAATAATACACAAACAGTTATAAAATAAAATAAAAGATCTTTTAGTTAGGTCCATAAAAATGGTGACCGATGTGCATATATCAACTGAAATAACATATACATAAATATGTGCATATGTCGTCAATAATAATAAAACTTGTAAAATTCAAAATAACATTTAAATTCACCCCATAATGCTATATGTTAAAAATATTTTGAAAGGTTAATTTAATAAACTAAGAAAACTTACCCTTAGAAGTATCAATATAAGTCTATTATTAATATTAGATCCCTTAATTATAAACTTTGTATTTACTTTTGTATCATAAGTTTTGTTTAAAAATATTTTGAAAGGTTAATTTAATAAACTAAGAAAACTTACCCATAGAAGTATCAATATAAGTCTACTATTAATATTAGATCCCTTAATTATAAACTTTGTATTTACTTAGGTATCATAAGTTTTGCTTATCTACCCCACATTATTTGAATGATAACAGGTTAAGCTATATAGTATATTCTATTAAAAGAACAAATGTTTCAACAACATAAACTATCTAAAAAATGGATTCAAAACCCTTTTAAACGTAAATCTATCTGAATTTAAGAACCCGTGTAAAAATTTATAGCTCCTTCCAAATAGATCTGGTTTTAACAGTGGTGGAGCATAGCTACATTAGCGGTCACATTAATGTGCCAAGTGGACCGCTGAAGTACGAATAGCACTACGTAACAAAATATATTTATATAAAGAATTGTTAGCATCTTAAAGCAAAATTAATACGTTAAATACATACTACCATTTGTGTGGAACAATTTTTAAGCAATTTTTATCTATTAGGACAAGTTCTCGGCACTATTAAATAATTAAACTACTGATTGAATGATGTCATTCTCCGCGCGATACGTTTGGCAGCTGATTGTGTGTCAAGTATGTAATGAATGTGTCACTAACTTTGAACGAGTGATGATTAAAAATATGTTAACATGCGGTATTAGCACTTGGCTGCTGTCAGATGTTGACCGAATAAAACTATAATTAAACTATTGTAGGTGAACGAAACAGAGTACATTCTTATATGCGTATGCAATGCAATTATACTTCTCAGTGAAGTGAAGTTATATTGTCAATAGATCATTGTGGTTTGATAACACAATGCTTACCAGTAAAAGTCAAAGCTGAGCGATCGAAAAAGTTCAGTTCTGGTTTGGTACCCCTAAAATATCTTTTTCATTTTCGATTTAAAGGGAGCGACAAGCAAGTTAATTAAGTGGGTAAGCATACGCCGCAAGATGAGCGTTAAGTCAGTGGAACATGGAATTTATCGTGTCGAATGCTCAATTGTTTTTATTATCATGAGTTTGAGTCGTCAGTTAATAATATAAATAGTATCCGTTTTAATGAACCTACTCCAGGTACGATATTCTGAGTTTCCTTAGATGAAACTAAACCATAATAAAAGCAATACCTCTGTTAATTTTGTTACCATAATGTAAATAACGTTTTTGTAAGTCCGTAATATAAAACTTAACTATAATTTTGTTAAAAGATTAGATTTAGAATAACAATCTGTTAACAGGAAAACTTCTCTTTAATTTTATTTTTATATAAACGTAGGGAAAGTAACACAAGAAATGTTAATTTATTTTAAAATTAATAACGTGACATCTTTTATAGCGTATATTTCAGCGGCGCGTTATCAGGAAACCGACGCGGTCCCTGTTGCTGTAAACATGTATCTCCACAGATAATAAATTTTATTTTTATTGTCTTGACATAACATAAAGCGCGTAACGCGGTGTAGGACGTGCCATCGATATATTATACCTATCTAAATATATTTTTTCTATTGTAATACAATATTTTATATAACTATGATACATAGGACAGATGTAACTAAACAACTTTACAGTCGTCACGTAGCCTGCCACTGTAGTTTCCAGATCGAGGCGATTATGAGTAAGTCCTTCAATTTTTTTTATCAGTTTTCTTAACAGGTATTAAGTTCTTTAAAAATTAAATTGCTATTTTTGACTACCCTGATTGAGATAAAACGTGTAACCGCTTATTTATTTGTGTACTATTTATTTTGATATACCTGTAAGTTGTAACTTTTCCGATGATTCCGTTATCGCAAGATATATCGGCACTACTACTCAGATTAATTCAGTTTCCAACTGACGCTATCTAAACAACACATTAAGACATTCTAATCACGGCCAATCCTGTCTGTAATCTTTAGGTAAACTCTTATATGGTAAATAGTAAGGAATGTCGGAATTTCCTCCTTTCTCGACATCACTAGAGTGCAATCGTTGCTGGAAGTGATACTAACATTTTTATTTAGGTTTGAAAATTGAGTTTCATATCAGGGCACTAAAAATTAGATCTTATTAATATAAGGTCAATAAAATGTCTACCTTATTAATATGAGGTCAATAAAAATTTTACCTCATTAATAAGAGTGATAAAAATGGACCATTTATATGAATAACATCTTAGAGCCACTAAATTGATATCTTCCAAGCTATTTGGAACTTGAGCGATCGGGATTTCGTCACTGGTTTTTAATAATAATTTATATTAAGTCCCCGAACGTCCTACTGTATTTCAGACAGTACCTACTAATCTATCACACCACGGGCTAAAATTAATCCAAGTGTACATAATTTAAAAAGATAAATCAATTATCCCTGTACGTTACAAATATTGTAGTCGTGTATATCGAGTTTATAGGGTACGGTTTTTGAGAGGGTCATGGTCAAACTGATGTATCCATAGTTATTGAAAAGCAGTAATGAACATTTCTGGGATTTTTTTAAGCGAAATTTAATGAAGTTTCGCTGTAAATTGGATTAAAAAAAAACTCTAAAAAAAAAACATTGATCAATCGCTCGCTGTCTATCTCTTTCTATTTACCACCTCCATAGTTCATTCATCTCATTCTCTTACAAATTAACCATAGCATAAAGATTCACTTCCACTTCGCTTGAATTCATGCAAACATGTAGGCTTTAAATGTATACGATATCGTGACATCGGTGTTCTTAGATTAATATCGAAGAAGAACGTAGCTTTTAATATAAATAAAGAAGTAGTAAAAATAAATAAGTTCGGTTCAAGGCACATCTAGTAAAGCGTTACATCTTGTCGCCCGCGGCGGTGAGTCGTAATCACCGATCTATGGGCATACCGCCCAGCGCGCAGCATCACTCGCCAACACTGCCTACCAGTTCCACGATAACCTGTCACTACGGAAACCTAGCCGTACTCCAAATAAATCATCAACATATTAATGGTACCCCTTGGCGTTTATTTATTGCGTTCAACCAGCAATACGCTCAAAATGTTCAGGCATACAAATTAAATTGACTATAGTGATTTATTTTACTCGATTTGCGATCCAATTTCGAATTAGATTGACAGTTAGAAAAAAAGTTATAATAAACTAGCTGTTGCCCGCGACTTCGTCCGCGTGGAATCAAATAAAACATATTAATCACTTTGCAAAATAAAAGTTTATAATCGTATTTTTTATATTATTTCTTTTACCGTACAAAATAAAACGTAAAACATCAGTATCAAAGTTATATTTTGATATTAACAAACAATTTAATTGTTTATCTGTATAGAGCTACATTTCACCCGGTGTTGTTGATATTCAATTTAAAAGTTAAAAAAGTGGTAAAGAATTTACGCACGTGTTCAAGGCAATTAACGATAACAAAAAATAGTAATCTGTATAGACATATTAAAGACATATTTATGTTGCAAATGTAAGTGGCAGGGGACGTTCCAGGCGAACTTATATCGACTATACTAAGGAAGAGCAATACAAGGGGTACCCGTAACCGACGAGCATGTTTGTGTCGATGTATGAATGTACATGAAGCAAGAGAGGTGTGGATCACGCCAAATAGAGATCCGTGATCTTTGTTTACCCCTTTGGGTTATTGGGCGTGAGCGCATATTTATTTATTTATATTTAACTCTCATAGACAGAATTTTGCAGTCGGAAACAAAAAGAAACGGCACACCCGATGTTAACGAAAAGTAGTTAAGCGGAAAGTTTACAAAAAATTAACTATATAAAAAATATTAATAAATTTGTAGTAATGGTAGGGCAATCGTAATCAAAGGAGCAATACGGGCTCCAACCTCACAGAATAGTAGCAAAGTATTTCTTCTTGTGGCGTCTCCTATCGGGTGTCGGGTCATATCGGCTGGACCTCTTTTTCTGACACGTTACTGATATAAATTTGTCTTCATTTTTATAAGACCAGACAGACCTTTTTAGGTCTAAAATTTCAATATGTTCTTGCATTAATAATGCATGGAATTCCACTTCCAAGATACTGGTACCATATCCATAAATTTAACAATAACATCGAATGCAATTAGTGAGTAATGACGACAGTAAATAAATGCTGCGACGAGAAATGAGGTTAGTTTCCCTGGTGTCTAAGATGACTGTGTCATCGACTTAAAAGCTATGTGGTATGTTCCGTCTCACGGTGATAAATAAGAATAAATTAGAAAAAATACAGTATCTGATTAGTTTTGTATATGTTTTCAATAATAAAAAAGGTTCTAGTTGCTATTACGCTCTGCTACGTGAAAATAATTGGCGCGTCTGATATGAGTTTAACATTCCGTTATTGACGAAAGTTCTAAATTCACATTTTTTTTCCGACTGACAGCAGGGTAATGATTTTCGCAGGTATGTATGTACGTTTTATCTACGATTGTTTGTACTTACATTATACACCCTTACATTGTAACCTCCTGTAGCCTAATCGGCTAAACCGATTGTGAAGAATGAATTGATTTGTATTCTTCTCCGAAATTATGTCATTATCATTAAAATGTCAATCATTATACAGTCAGTCAGGGTTGTTTATATGGATTAGTGCGCCAACGAGCATCAGGTCGCCTGATATTAAGTTGCCACAGTCACCCATGAACATCCATAACACCAATAGAGCTGCATATCCCTTACCCTTATAGAAGATTCTTTTCTACTTTTCTTGCAGGCTCACGGAAGTAGTATCAGTTGTGAAACACCGCTTAAGACATAATTCCGCAACGCAGTTGTGACAGAAATTCAATTCAGAATTGGTAAAGAAGTTAGGATGATGCTTAGAATCTAAAATAAATAAAGCTCATGACCTTAACTCAGAAGGGTAGGCAGATGTAGTTGCCGCTAAATTGCTATATCATTTTTTAATGACTGAATATATTTATACGTATAAGAAACAACCAAGAGGACATGACGGGTGTTTCAACTGCCATCCAGCAGTGAGTAGCTATGGTAATACATTCAGTTTACGCAATAAAAACGAAAATAGACGTTATACGTATGTACGTTACAGAGAACGAAAGTGACAAGCACTGGTCCATAATGGGTTTTTATTTTAATAATTAATATGTTGTGCTCTTACAATTAATTTGTAATGAGTTAGCTGAGGACTAACACTCGGTTTTGCTTTAGTCTTGTAACTCCCCTGATATATGCCGGTTATAATATTGGTGTTCTCAAAGAAACATTTCAACGCAAATATCAAACAAATGGATATTTGGTAGTATTTGCACGGTGATTAGTTTATTGTGAGTAATATTGAGTTCAAAGGTGGCGCCACGGTTGCGGCTTGTGATTTAAAGCAGTTATTTGAGCTATGTACTCGAGAATGATACCGCAATTACTATTAATGGCTTCCATACCTTTTATGGGACTGGTGACGAATTTAATTTGCGTACAATTTGTCGTTTGCTAAATTTACAACGGCACATTTGCACCTTCACCAAATATTTTACTTTACGAGGCTATTATCCCACTAAAAGCCGTTGCAGTAGATTAATTTAATAAAGCTAATGAATTCAGCGCTAGGACTTACTAGAAGAATAATAACGGAATGCAATAACTGTGATATTATTTTGTGAAGAGATTTGGTGCAACAGCTGATGTTGACTCTGCCTCTGTTTTGGGCGCAAATCGAACAGCCAAAATCTAAACACAGTCTCATAAGGACTGCCGACATAAATGAAAACTCAAAACAGGTGGGAAAATGCGACAATTATTCCAAAATAAATATTCGGTCACACCCGTAACCCAGAGTGGTCCACACAACCCAGATGCAGAGATTATGGATTTCCATTTGGCGGAATCCTGGCACAGCTCTCTCGCTTCTTCTACACTCATACATCTACGCATACATGCTCGTTGGTTACAGGTACTCAGCCAGTATGTTACTGATTGAAGTTTTAATAGGCGAAATAAAGTTCCAGCACCAAAATTTGCAGCTAGGAAGATAAGTAAAATGTGAAGCCATTGCCATCGGCTAGCTAGGTAGAATGTAATAAGTATATATAAGGTTCGATCAAATTGCAGGAGTGTAATAAAAGTAACATAACATGGATAAAATAGTGGTCAAGTACAAGCTAATTCCGCGACAATAGGCTACGAACATTGTCACGTAGTAACTAACAATACTTTAAATAATTTACGATTACGAGCCGCGCGTCCTTGCCGGCGCAGTTGCAGCGATTGGATAGTTCATAGAGCAGACCACAGATGCCGATTCATATTTACTCAATAGACAATTCATTTTATTTTATTGCCCCTACAAATAATCGAACTCTAATGAGACTGGTGCGTGTGTCAATAACAAACACGTCCTTTGATACCGTCTTCATTTTACGTATTGATATCTGATTGATATAAATAGTCACGTTTTATTTATTTTTCATTAGACTAACCCAAGTAGTTTTAACAGTGATAACAGCAACAGAAACTGTTGCACACGTGAAGCAGTTTGTATCACAGAATCGTGTAAAAAAAGATGAAAGAATGAATGGAGAGAGTGTGATAAGAGAAATCTATGTAAGCACTAGGCAAGTAGAGGACGTCCCAGAAAAACTTATATCGATCATATTAGTGACATACTAAATATTCAGCATGATTTATATATTATTATATTCATTATTTATTTATCAATATCCTTTTCCCAACTCTTACGCCTTAAATGTACAGAAAATGAACGCCAGTTCTGAACAAACACTTAAGACATAGACAAATATGGGTACCATCAAGAGAAGAGTGAATAGACTGAAGCTTATGTTATAATTAACAAATTTCGACCATATCACCACTTTACGTATCTCGTCTGGAACTTGACCTAGAAGAAAGAGATTACATTGAATTCAGACGGATTATTTGTTGGTTCCATGTCTAAAGAGTCGGTTGTGGCCCTTATTAAAGTAATTGTAACTTACAGCAAATAATTCATACATTTAATTGTACACAAATGGACAGTTCTCATAAAATATTCATAGTTGCTACCGATTTACATCATTTTAGCTACAACTTTGCTTTGTCACTTTTCATTTACTTGAACGTGGTGTAATTTCAGCACGACTGTTGTGAATTTAAATGAAATTATAAAGTATTGTACACGATTTAACAAGTTAATGTTTTTTGTACATATTTTATTTACATTTATTCCAATTTCAAAGAGACTTTGAGTCTAAATTGATTATTGTTTTCTTACTAAGAGCGATTTTGCCACAATTATAGGCAGTATTATTTTAGATGTACAATGAAATCATCATTAGTCATAGACAGGAAAATGATATTTTACTATTCATCACCTCCACGTCCAACTCTTCCCCTTCCCTTCCCTTTCTATTATTTTTTAGAAATGATTGAAAGGGGAATAAGGTAGTAATATTCATTTTCGAGATGCGTTCTGTTAATGATTATTATACAAATAAATATATACGCTCACGCCCGTAATCCTGAGGGGTAGGCATTTCGCGTGATCCTGGCACACCTATGTCGCTTCCATACATCATCCGGTCCACATCCATACATCTCAGTTATTATATAAATGTTATATATATGCTATAAAAATAACCGCTTTTCTTATAGAAGAAAGCTGGAGGGTGATGAAATTCTAGGGCTAACTTATCATATATATCTTATGACTATGATCTATGAGCGAGATAAACGTGTCAGAAACGAGTGCTATTATTCTAATAATTGTTTCAATAAATTGCAATTAACTTCTCTCAGATTTGATATAGAGTAAACGTGCCCTTGAAACTTGACAATAGTCCCACCAAGGTAAATAGTAACGCATTTAATAAACGCGATTCTTGGCAAAGCGGTCGTAAATCGTAACCGCCTGAATAAATGAATATGCGAGGTTAACTACAGTCAACTGAGGTTTAATTACTGAGGCTGAAATTAAAAACTGTAATACGAGCAGACCTGTTCCGTCTAACTGTTCTAATCACAAGTTATTCACATTGTAAATACACCAAGATAAAATCATTTCATTCACGTTAATTTGTAGTTGCATACCAGCTGGCGCTACTTAGCGTAGGGTTGATAATTTTTGTTGCGCTTAAACCATAAACAAGTTCTATATATTATATAGAAGGAGGAGTAAACGAAGAAGTCGCCTGAAGTTAAGTGATCACCGCCACCCAAGAACATCCCCAATATATGAAGAACCGAAAATGCGTTGCTGGATTTGTAAATACACCGCGGTAGTGGAATGCCAACCATCAAGGTGGCGTGAATGGAATTTGGAGTCCTGTCGTGTTGTGTGATGATGAAACTCAGCGGCATGAATTGTGCCAAACAATTCTTCGGAGCATTCCCCACGGTAAAGGAGAAAGTGTCAAAGTTGCTGTATAATGTAAGTTAGTCTCATACTAATATAATATTGTATACTTATTGCCCTTTGTGTTAAAGCTGAAACAGAGACACAGTCTCGGTGATTTCTGGTTTTGGCTACACTGTCTGTCATAATAATGTAGCAATATTCCTACATGAAGCTCCGGCAACACAAGCACAATTATTTTAAACGCAACCCAGTGGAGTTGTAGAGACCACTTCCAAAGATATAATAATAATCATCTAATATAATAATAAATAATAAACAATGGAATTCCTCATGAATGTAGTTTCTTTTATAAGGATTACTAAGATTACTACATTGTTTAGTATAAACGAATAAAATCGTAAAGTCGTATTCGTAAATTTGTGGAAATTCGTGGATCAGCGTAGTCGTAGGCATCACTTTCCAATAAAAAATAATAAACATATTAACATACCTTACAAACTCCCTTAATACATATAGCGCGAAATCCCGGTTTCGTGCAGGAAGTACCGTCCGCCACTATCCCGAGGGACGCATAGAACTGCTGACCCACAGGACGGCAGTTCAACATGCACGGAACATTGCCTGCCAAAAAAATAAATTGTAAAATTAGTTAAAGATATTAAAAAGTACTTATTAATATACCTTGTTTCATTGCAAGATAAGATTGTTGTAAATAAACAAACGTTATTTACCCTACATGTGCCATTAAACTTTTTATACTTTTATCGGAAATGTTCTATTTTTTTGGAAATCGTGAGATAAAGTGTGAAGTAAAATTGTGTGATATGGATACCTAATGTTATAAAGCAATATGAGACAAAGTTTTCTTTTTCGAAAATATTTTGAAATTTATTAATTCTAACTTATAAAACTTTGTTTAAAAAATCACATCTTGCTGTGAAATAAGGTATAAAGCAATGCATAATACTAAGTTTCCTTCTATTTGAAACAAAGCAATACTTTTTGGGTTAGTACAATATATGGTTTTTCTCGATTTGTCTTTTATAATTATAACCTCAGCTAAATGTAGATAGTAAAACCAGAGAACAATTAAAAAAATAGTACTAATAATCTCTAAAAGACATAGTATATGTTTGTAAATGTATAATTTTTCTACTTTTACACTGTAATTTTATTTTCGTCACAACAAGGTTTCTCCCCTACCATCTATCTAGATGAAAAAAACCATAATTTCATCATTCAACGTTATCCCACACACATCACAAAACGCCAAAAAACTCCTACACTCGAAAATATTTGAGACTTAAAAAAAAAATCCATGTATATTTTAGCTCGATTAAGAATTAAACCCAAGACCAGCGAATTAACAGTTAAGTTCCAACATTAAACTACGAGATTGTCCACAACGTATAGAAGACGACGTAAAAATTTATATGCGCTATGATAAATCACAGTAACACCGATAGAGCAATTTACTCCAACAAATGAGCGGTCATCGCTAGCATTTATAATATCAAAGGCAGTTCAGAGCCCTGTAACGCACGGAACTTGTTAGCCACAGAGAAATTTATTATTTTACTAAATGTGCTCATTTCAGCCCGCAGCGTCTATCATGCGGACATTTTAATAGTTGGTTATAAACTAAACTTCATGTGCAATCATCATGTACGTATAAACTACAAATATTCTTGCTTATTGCTGTTTGCTGTTAGAGGAAAACGTGTCTAAATTTTGATGATCTACTAGCTGAGCCCCGCGTTTTCACCCACCCTGCAATTTTACTTAAACGATTACCTGTTTAATAATAATATGCATAATGGTACTGTATTTTATGTAATAAATGTTTGACACGGTTATTTAAACTGATAAAACTTTTTATTTATAAACACTAACTGTCAAGCGAAGCTGACCACAATACATTAGTGAAAACCGCACCCAAATCGGTTAAGCCTTTTCTAAGACTAGCGGTAACAAACGCACAGAGAAACAGACAAAAATTCTAATAATCATTGTTTTGGGTTTTATTG
>JWHW01016429.1:115080-127933 GCA_000931545.1 Papilio glaucus | reverse complement strand
CACGATTGTTTCAACGAGTATAATCTTTGCTTAACTCCGTTAAAAAGTTCATCAGTGGCCATAGACTATATCTATTTTCATTAACAGATATTTTCTGTGTAGATAAAGAAATTTTATCGTTGCGTTATCGAATCTTGGACAGAAAACCGAGATCGCTGCCTGGCACCTTCTCTAATTAAGAATGACGGCACATTGATTGCCTACTTAACAAACCAACAGCACTCCGTATCTGTTCGTATTAATCCTGGCCGGTACGGTTTAACAATTATCTGTGGTCGCTTCGCTCATTCATTTGTAAACAAATAGAACTCACATGACTAACTGTTTTGACGGTTATCGAACTATTACATATTTTTAATTAATTATGAGTTATGTCTAAATATTTTAATATGATTATTAGATATATATCCTCTTATTTCCTTCATCACTCCTATGAAATTTTTATCTTATAAAACGAGATGTCCTCTTTTATTAGGCTTGCTGTCGTTCAACTGACTGTAAAAAAGCGAGTTACAAGTAACTCTTAGCCAATGCGTTACCAGACGGACATTCAGAACCTATCGCTCTGTTATAAAATAATATATAAATAAAATATAATGTAATGTGTACATGACAAACTGTAAAATCACGTTAAATTCATGTAATTTTTAAAGTAACAAAAAGGTTTTATATCCGTCCATGTAGGTCTCAATAAAACAAATAAAAAAAAATTAAGGTTATAAAATTTGTGGCGCGAACGCTTGATATAATTGACAGTAATCGCGAGCTCATTACTAGTAACACCGACACTGATGCATGTCAATCACAGCGCGAGTGCAATCAATGCTTACGGCACAATAACAGCTTGTTACAGGCCCAGCGCTACGGGGTTTCCATTACCTTAATTTAGTCTATAAAAAGCGTAAGTACACGACCGTGGTCGTAGGCGTGTTTGAACTCTGACCCTCAACGGGCACTTACACTTAGCGAATTTTTTGAATTTCTTCTTTTTAGTTTGAATCTAACGTGTTTTTTTCTGTACAAGATTACAGAGCACTACATAGTAAAATCGATTTAAGGATTCGTTGCATAATTATCGACTTTTATTAATGGAATAATACGTTATGATTACATACATATGTCACCAACTGACCACTACCACCTGTCACCAATTGTACCTATACGATTTCGAGTAACATAACATAACAACTTGTTTTTTTTAAAAATTAATAACCAAGGCTTCCAACCTTTTCATCCAAAGGAGCTTGATTCAAATTCTTTAGTGAATCTTAGACTAATATACACTAAAGTATAAGAATATTATGATTTTTTGTTATCGTTCACAATAAATTAATCTTCATCATCGCATGTTATATTTGTGTTCATTTCTAAAGAGGAAATTAAATGAAATCTATAAGGCATTTTATTCCTCCAAATCTGATGTGTCATTGTGCTAGAAAAAAAATGATAACAAACAAAATACATGTTGCATAAATCCACGTAATAGTTGACATGAAATATGAATGGACATACTCGTAAATAAAGGAGAGTTATGGTTTTCAGCACGATCTATATATCACTTGCACTGAAGTTGTATTTTAAACTGCTAACCCTGTAATGTATTTTCAGTTTCGTTTACTCCTGAATTACATTAAAACACAAGCATTTGCTACTCACAAAAATTTCATAGACTCAAACGTATTTGGACAGTAGGCATATTTTTAGCTATGGACTAATAAGTTCATTAAAATACAGTGTTAACTACTACTACTACTAGGTAGCGTTATTCTCAATCTTAAATCGAAATTATCCTCATAGTCCTGATCAGGAGTAAAAAAACTATATCGTCATCCGTCCTTTATGTGACTACAAAGAAACAAGTCGAGTGACCGTTTACAAGTTAGTGAAAATTACATCGTAAAATTCGGTTACATATATAAATACATAGATACAGACCCAGCTAATAAAAGTGTGCTAAAATTGATAACTATTAAGTTGCGAGGTAATAAAGTTGCTTACTAAGCAAAGATAACTTTGCTTACAAAAAGTGCAATTACATATTTTCACCGCTAATAAAGTAGAGGCTGGTAAAATAACTAGCAAATAAACATTCTAGTAATTCGATTAAAAATATTTCATAGAATTTACTAGAATTTAAAAAATTATGCATATGATAATTGGTCATTTTGGTTTGGAGGTAGGTATGAAATACAGCCTAACCTAACGCTAAACTAACAAAAGAAAACTCAGACTAGAGATAACGTTAGATTATTTTTAATTAACTAAATAAACATAAAAGCTTGTCCTAGAACAACTTGACAATAGTCAAATGGCAAATTCAAACCTCCTCCTCATTATCGGCCTCCGCACACTTAGGCTTCAAATTGTCTGACTGTATTATGTGTGCTATACCTTGGAAGACATTCTCGTTCCTGTACTGCCACTCCACCTCCACAGGTCCTCGAGCAAGGGCCCCAGCTGCTCCATGAAGTCCAAGCATACGCGCTTGTGAGTGATTGTTCCAGTGCCTGAAATATAATTGAAAGAAAAAAATAAGAATATTGAAGGTAAATCCACATCCACAAAAGTGCACAGTGCACGATAATTTTAACATTATATTTTAATTGTAATAGATGGCGCTGGAAGAGTCGATCTACTGTAAATATTTTAGTTTGCATATCAAGTCCTTTAGAGTCAATCTTTAGCAGGCAGATAACACACGACACGAAATTTTAAATTAGTAGATATTAACAATAAAAAAAGTGAAATAAAAAATTAATTTGAACACGTTCATCCAATAAAGTATTTTAACGATCTTTGTAACTCAATGTTGCTTTCGGACAGTGTTGACAGAAGCGTCTTCGTAATTGAGGTGGGACGTCTTTTAACATGTGTTAATTATTCATTCATGTCAAACTTAATTTCTGTTTAATTTGTTGAGCTAACCTATTAGAGAAAGCTTCAAAACTGTACACCGTCAAGTTTAACAAATTTTACATAGCTACTTAGACTGTTGAACTTATCAGAATTAATTATGTTATTAATATTACAATTCTCTCTCCTTTTCTCCTCTTCTTCGCCTTCTTATCATTTTCTAATAAGAAAAGGATGAGAAGGGGAAGAGGATTTGATGGGAGAGAGGATGGCTATGAAGAGAAAATATCGTCTTTTCTGTTTATCTGTCTATTAAAGGTAAGTCAGGCATCTGCAACTCGTTACCTTGTTGCAGATGCCTATGGGTAGCAGGTCATGTATTATCAGATTCTACTATAAAAAAGTTACCTGGTGGACTACAACTGACAATATGAAGTAATGAAAATAGAAAGTAGTACTTGGTTAAATTCAGAAGAACTTTATTTACCTTATCCAAAGAAAGAGCGTTTTAGATTGAAAACGATTAAATTGTTATTAGGAAACAAAAGTTATTAAGTAAACTTGTTTACCTGCAGTGAATCGGCAGCGATGTTTGTAGCCATTGTGAACAGGGCCAATTGGACGGCAATCGCAGCCCTGAAATTAAATGCAACGTTCAAAATTCTCAAAAGAATTCCAATATGGAAGCGTCAATAGCCTAATGGTTAAGGGTACGTTCATAGAAACCGCCGTGCGACTTATTATTATTATTGTCGTGACCCAATCCCAACGAAGTTTAAGTTTGGTTGGGAATGGTTAAAAGAAATATTAGTAAATTATTTTTATAATCAACAATTATTTCATGTTTCGATGCACGAGAAAAGTTGGCGTCAGGAAGGTAGCCGGCCGTAAAAAAGCTATAGCCAAAATCAAGTACCGTCATTGTCGATGTCATTGTTTTTGCTCCAATCTACGCAGAATAAGTTCACAGTATCGGTCGGAAAAATAATTGTTAAAAATAAGCGCGTTAAGTTCCTAAGAATTTGTTTAATTTCAACACAACGACAAATAATAATTATTTTAGTTAGCAGTAGTTAGTGGCCTTAGACGCCAATCCGAAAGAGCGTTGATTCCTAGAGTTGTCACCATGTAGCAAAAATACTTGTTCAACTAGATTAACTTCAGGTACCTTCATAATTCATTTACAGATATATTTTAAATTAACTACCTTAACAAAATCATATACCACACTAACCACTTGCTTGTCATGATCTGTGCTCTATAGTTTCTGACTTTCTGATGTAAAGGGTGCAATAGTTCCGCTATCATATCAGTATATATACATTGTCCTATTCACGAACTATTTGTCATTTTAATACCCACAGATCACGCTCCCACGGTAATGGCGGCTATAAACACTGGAAACGCAAACTTAAATCATCGCCTAAAACAAACGGTAGCTCAGCTAAGATTGACTCGGCAGACGACGTGGGTGACTGGATATGACACAGATTCCCTTAGATACCTATTTACTTTGCTTTCACGATTTACTCCATTCTTTATTTAGAAGGGCTGCCACCGTGAGAAAATTTGTCTTCAAACTGTCTTCTCAGCTTATGATTTTATCGCATTTCTGTATATCACGTAATAATATCAATATATCAGCGCAGCGGTATTGTGGGTTTTCCGATATTTCGGCATGGGCGATGTTTATTTTTTTTTTCAAATTTTGCGCTTGAAACTGTACATTATGTAAACGCGCACATTTATTGCATTACAAAATGCAAACGAAGCATGAAGTGGTAGTAACGAAAAGCACACATCATCTATTCGTCATTTCAAATGTAAATGAGGCACGAACTATATTCAGAGAAGCCGAATAATGTCATTCTATATCTGCAATTTTTATGTTAATTTTAAAAAATAACCTATGTTTATTTTATTTTATTTTCATTTTAAATTCACTTAGTGTACCTTTTATCATCTTCATCATCACGTAATAACGTATTACAACATGAAAATATTTGTAGGAATTGTTCTATCTTTCTTATTATTATTCGGTATGGAATTCCATTTCCTAAAAAGGAATTCTATATTGTTACCGTTGGTTCCGTTGCCTAAAAAGTTTGGGAACCGCTGACCTATAGGGTCACGGCACCCACGCGGCTCTCAGCGGTTTACGCAACCAGACAACTCCATTAGAGATTCGAACCCGGACGATACGACAAGCGGCGCTCGCACCCGCTTCTTGCACCACATTACAACCATTAAACGACTGTAAAACGCCCTAATGAACGTCTTAAGTGGATTATAAAGTGCCAATCGCCGTTATTTCAATGTTAATACACGCCTTCGATCCACAAACGTTGCTCTGTTTATTATTGCTTGGGTGTTTGCGTCACAAGATTCACTTATTAAAATATTTACAGAAACGATAAATTTGACGATTGTGTTTTTATTTATATCAAGTTAACATTGTAAAGCTTCTGGTTTAATAGATTATATTGAAAATAACATTTATTATTCCTTTCAATTCATTTAAAGGACTTATTAATAATTAAATATACATAGATAGCAGTTAAATGATCTATTGAAGTATGATTTAATTTTAAATAAAAATAAGTAGGTACGTTTGTGATACGTCAGCGTATATAATGTCAAACGCAACAGACTTATTTTTCGTGGATAAACATCTTTTTAAGATATTATTTTTATTTACCTATGTATAACTATCAGTTCCAACATACCAAACGTAACCTGTAGCTTCCCATCTAACTTAAAATTTAACCATTTGACAAAATGAAACAATTAAATTTGTAACCTGCAACATCCACCTCCTTCCCATCAACTTTAAAAGACTACTGAAGGACATACTATACGTGCGCAATAACGTGAGACTCGCATGAAATGCGACGCACCCGTCCTCACGTCTCACCTCCCTACATGCGCTCTTGTTACACATAAACCAACAAGGCTATGCTGTGTTCGTTAGTCTCATTAGTTTATTTCACAACGTAAACTTTTGGTACATTGTTGAAGAACGTCGCTGAGACGTCATCGGAATCAGGTTTTATGTTATTGCACACAAGTAGTACATGCATGTATTTTTTTAAAATGCCGCCACTCATTCAGAAACTCCGAGAAAAGATTTGATTTTTTGGTCGTTCCGGATAAACTCAAAAACTACTCAACCAATTTTAAAAATTCTTTCTTCAATAGATAGAGAAAAGCTATGAGGGAGCAACCTAGACTATATTGCTTTAATTTGTCTATCGTTGTAGCCGAGCGAAAAGCTGGGACCAATTGTCAGTATGTACGTAATAAAGCCGTTTCACATGAGTTCAACTAGGTCGCGACAGAACCCAAACACTTTTTTATCTAACTCCTTTAGAAGTTAACACAATAACCGCATCAATATAAACAAACGCTTTACAACTGACCGAGTCAGTGGTAAGATAAATAATAACATAACATTCACGTGAAGATCTAAAGTGACGCCATCTTGATTTATCATCGGAAACAGTTAGTAGGTGAGGTTCACACGACCGTCCGACCGACTATCTTTACGACCGATGTGACACTTGACCTTATTTTTTTAATCCTGGACAAGCGCGTGCGCAGTGAATGGAGCGTATAATTTATGTTTACTTTTACTCTCTAAGGAGTCTCGAATGGACATCAAAAAAAAAGGTTGACCCTTTCGAGGTTCGAAATATTTGTTGAGGATAAACACTCGATTGCTTAAATACGCTTCGACTGCTGCGTGTTTATTTATAATCCGTCTGAAGCAGTCCTTACAACCGCACCCTCTTCTTTTCGCAAAATAGGGAAGCAAACCTCCCGCGTCTCCCATCCATTAAAGTCATGGACAGCTTAATTCCCTGGGAAGATAAGGTAAAATACCTAGGTGTCATCCTTGACCGTAAACTTAACTTTGTCGCTCACGTTACCCGGGTCAGGAACCGGGCGGCCTTCGTACTAGGCCACCTATTCCAATTAATCTCACAAAAAGAGCAAAATGTCCCTCCGGAACAAGGTGACACTCTATAAAGCTGTAGTACGTCCCGTTATGACGTATGCTAGTCCGGTATTCGCGCACATATCCCCGAAATAAATACACCGACTTCAGTTGATCCAAACTAGATTTTTACGCAGGGCCACAGGGTCGCCTTTTTTTTTGGATTATTTTACGACTCAGGATCAAAAAAAAGATACCTAACAATTTCAGTGAAAAGCGAATAATTATTACTATGTATAAGAGTCGAGGCTTATTTCAAAACAAAATGAATATCAACTTACCAGAAGGACTTATTTGTCGATGTTGAGTGTCCTCGTGGCTCCATTTTATCTCACTGAAAACTTACATTCCAACACTTTAGCTTCCCTTGTCCATCTTAATAAGTCAATAGATAACATTTATTAATTCTAAATAATTAAACACTCCACTACACTCCTTCCATGGTACAGTGTGTGTATACTCAAGTTTTGTCAATTATATGAACTGTTTTCTCTTCTGTGCACAAGCCCTTAAAATGAAATCACTTGTATGACCTGGAACAAAAAATAAACAAATGAAATTGACACAACAAGTATATTTCTAGACGTGGGAGATGTTTGATCTAATTTAATTAAATAAAATGAAAACTACTAATAATAATAAACAAAAAATAATTAAAATTAAATAATTTAATCTATTGCGAAAACGGCAGTTATTGAGAACTTCTGACAGTAGTTAAATAAAAAAAAATATTCTACTAACAAAGACAGTTAAATTACACAATTAATAACTACTATAATACAGTTCTTTTCTTTTTGCACACTCGGTCATAAATCATAGTAAGGCAAGAGGAGCATATTGCGCGGGCGAAACGCCGTTATCGATAAAGACGAGAACGTCGTGTAGACTCCGTGATGACTTCTACGGTTACTATATAGAATTTTAGTGCATCTATTTATATTAATGTTATACTGTTAACAACAACATATCGATGAGGCCCACTAATAAGATTTCACTGTAACAAAATCACTTATCGTGCCTTAAATGTTTTTACTTCAATAAACTTATATTTATAATTATTTATTACGTGTTAACTACAAGTAGCATATGCTTACTGCGTTTAACTGAGCTGTTAACTCTCTTAAGAGGACAGCGTAACAACAACATTTTTTGTAGTACAAGTCAAATGGGATTCGAATACACGACCGTTTACCATCCGTCTCTCAATCAGTAAACTGTGGTTTAAAAAGATAGAAACGAGCACGTAATGATAACTTTATTTTAGTATAGACAAACAACACGTCTTCATCCACTGAAGACGAATGTAGTGGGCAGAGAAGATTAAGAGATTAAACGCTTCTCGTTTTAATACAACAGATGCGTGTCTCCGGTCAGAGTTTATCAGTTAATAAAACACCGAGAAGAAATCTCTATTTACAACCACACGAAACCTGACGGCGGATTAATAAAACTATCCCAATAACATAACACAAGCTCGGACACTTGAGAAAGAGGAAGTAATAAGATAAGAAACAAACAATGTGTCGTGTGAGAGGTGATTCACGTCGAACGATGTTGAACGAAAGCTCACTTCTGAAATGAGAACGGGACATTTTGATATGAATCTTATATAGGATTATTTTGGTTGTTTATTTTATAGAAACATTGGCCAAGCAACGAAACCTGAAGTTAAATGTTATCTATAAATATCCGTTACAGTATTAGGCGTTTTAACGGAAGAAGGAAAACAATGATAGTACTTTTTTTAACTAACTCAGTTCCTGAAGTGAATTTGAGTTTATAGTCTTCTGATTCTTCGCTACTTAAATATTGGTCCTCGTATATTAGAGGTCGCTAATACATTTAAATTTAATTTGCCAAGGTAAAATTTGGTGTAAAGTTTATCGAAACCTGATTTCTTTTGGAACTAGTTAGCACTTTATTCCAGATTAGCCAACCTTTAGAGGTGAGAAGGGTGAACTTCACGCCATGTTGTAGTTGAAAATGAATCTCTTATTGTAAACTGTCTTATGTTAATTAATCTTACAGACATCAAATAAGAAAAAACATTAGACCGTAGTCATTTGCCGTCACTTTCTTTTAATTTTTTGACGCAGTTGCAGATGCAATTAAAATCCAACCATCGCAAATATGCTGTTCGTTAGCAAGGCTTTTAATATTCCTGTATGACATACATTATCTGTTCACGTAAACAAGAGAGGTAAATATTCAGGCGATGGCGTTGATAAGAGATTACGCCACACACTGTACAGCCGCGACGGATACCACGTTATCACTATGTTGCGTATTAATTATACGTAACACATAAGCGTAAGATGGAACGTCAACACACTTAGATTTGCGACAAGGTAATAGATGAAGATACCAGGTTCTTTGAGGTCCTAGTAATTCCCATCTGCACCACGACTACGACTACTACCAGCTTTACCAACGTTAAAAACAATCAAAAATAATGTTTTATAGTCGATTGCAGATGTAACGATCAATGCATAAATTGGTAATTTATTGTTACTTATAATCAGGAAAATGGTTACATACTTGTCCCCGAGTAATCGATACAAACAATTTAAAAAAAAATACTCACGACCACGCCCCAAAGGGGTAGGCGGAGGTCACGTATTTCCAGTTTGCACGGTCGTGACATACCCATCTTGTATTTTGTTCGTTGAAACGTCTAGGTACCAAGTATGCTTGAGCTCTTGCTTTACGCATGCTCTAAGATTTCGAACACTCTTAACATTGCCTTATTTAGATTCAACCAATTTAAGTAGCTACAATAAGAGTTTATAAAACATTTCAGGATTAATTAAAGATTAAGAACGGAATCAACGGCAGACACTAAATGGGTTAAATGAGGTCGGTTCATATCATTGCGTTAACATTGCTAAGGTAAATATAACGAAAGATTGAATTGGGTCATCTCATGCAACCGTGGCGATGCTCTTTCATGTAGCACGCGCCACAAAAAACACGTTTGTGTTAAACGATAACAAAGCTGGGAAATACATTGCTGCCCACCTTTATTATCACCTAGTATGTTACAATATACAGTATGTTAAAATATCTAAAAGGGTTGAAGTTATCTGATCGCCTTAATTACACTTTAACGATATTGTACTCATTATTTTAAAACAGTACTGTACAGTACTGGCTCCGGAATGTTTATTCATAAATCAACATAGTGGTTGCACTAACGTACGGTTTCTAAAGGGCTGATCAACGAAAAAATTTGCTAGTTAGCTGTCTAATATCTCATCGAATATCATTTCAGTTGCTAGAAGTATAATCATCAACTTTTTTGTTGATTGAAATTGAAATCGACTTGACATGAGTTTAAATTTGACAGTTGTTTTGGTTGAATAAAGATTTGACAAGCCATTTAGAAACGGGCGTAAGTTTCGTTTAAGTCTTCACTAAAACGTTGAAGTTACACCTATCACATTGTCGGATGAAAGTAGATTTTAATCATATCTAATTGTTTGTAGAACTGACCAACTAGTAAGAGTTTTAATAATAATTCGCGTACTCGTCATTATGGAATTTACTTAAAGTTATTTGGTAACATTTTGTTAGGCATTCATTTATAATAATCCATTAGTTCTTATTTGATTCACATTATTACATTTAAAGAAGAATATTAGTATGAAACAATAATAAAAAACAGAGGAAAACCTTTAAATTTAAGATGTAGCAATCCTGTACTCTCCCGAATACCGTACGTTTAATTTAAAAAGTAATTATAATAGAGTAAAGTGGCTCAATGTGATCTGTTATGTTTGTAATCTGTTATATAATAAATAATAAGCTGAAATCTCAAATTCAAAACGTACACAATTACAGAACAGCATCGATTATCTAACAATAAATACAAATATGATTGCACTTTAATACAATCCAAATTTTTCATTCGTACTGTTTCTGACTAGTATCAAATAATTAAGGCAGCAAGCCAAAGCAAACTAAAAGTCATAATTTTAAATTTGTAATCAAAAATAAAAATTAACAAAGTTAATAAATACATTAACAAAAATTAAACGTACAGTATAATATTTAACTAAAAAAAATAGATAAAGTAAAAAATTCAACTTACTTTTCGTCAACACAAATAATCTAATTTAATTTTTAATCTGTACTTTAAGCGAACTGAAAACTTTTTAAATCATTTTTTTTTCGACATGCGCGAAGGGCCAGTATAGTACACGCAGTCCCGCACTGAACTAGAGTGTGCCCGAGTAGGTTGCTTTGGAACGACTGGACAGTAAAACCAACCATCCATGCCTTGTGAAGAGGAAATATAAACGCTAGAAGATTGCTTTGCGGTAGTACCTGTGGATCCTGGCGTGAAATTATCACTTAAGCCACATTCGCACGGCAAATTACTTCAAACTTCCCGTGAGATATCATTAGAGATGTCTTAGAAGTAGTATAATCTATGATGCAGCTCATCACTCTTATAGGAAACTGTTTAAAGTGACTGGCTAATTCGAAAATCTTTAAAAATAGATAAGAAATAATTGAAAGCTTTCACTGTACAAAACGTCTCACATATAGATCAAAGTTGACGATTGCGTCTCTCAGTAGCAATGTTATAATCAAACCAGTAACACATTTATGTAATCTTGGTTTTACAATTTACAACAAACAATCGTCACTCACCAACGCGGACCCATTCTCGTCAATAGATTATTAAAAGTGTCATCCAAGATTGAGGCTATTATGTCTGTTAACACGGAGACAAGTAGAAATCCAGAATGTTATAAAGTTACAACTACCGGTAGTGTCCTTCTATATCTTATAAATTACTACTTAACTACTTGCCCCAGGATCTCTCGGGTACATAGACAAAAATAAATTATAATATGGCATAGATTACTCTAGCTCTAGCTATAAAAGCGTTCTACCAATGAAAGAATTTGTAAAATCGACTCAATAGTTTTTGAGTTAATCCGGAACAAACAAACAATCAAATCTTTTCTATTTATTATATTAAAACCTATATGTTTACTATAACAATGTACTTTCTTTAAGCTTACCAATCTTATGATTTAATTTATTTAAATCGATTTAACCATGAGCTAAATTCTTTGAAAATTTTAAAATAACGTTAAGCAAATGAACCCATGGATAAAAGTGTTTCTTACAAACAAATACGTATTGTTAACATCATATGCGCTAAAGTATGAAAGCAACTCATACAAACCATAAAAATTAGCTTCATATGTAGTTCGTACACTTACACTCACACACTTTCATAATTTTGCGTCTACGAAACTTGGCAACTGTAATTGTTTGACAATAAAAGACAGCACTACAGTTGGTATCACAAGTGATAATTATTATGTATTGAACGATCGATCTCCGGTTACTGAAACTGTAAAAACCTCATTCGTCATTCAATTGTTAGGGAGGCATAAACGTCGGCAGCAATCATGTTTTGTTATCTTATAATTATGATGCAGGCAAACAATAGAACGATGATGTGGCCGCTGACATGCTAATCAAAACACTAACAGTTTATTTAAAGTTTTGGTCACATTATATATGTGACGTCATTTAATCGACCGGATTTAAAACAGCGTACCTGTTCTTCCGCCTTTCGAACATCGGTAAGATCCAAGCCTCCTGGATTGGACAATAATTAAGAATTTCTATTTTGGACAGTGCTATAATGTCAGTTACTTTAGAGGTTTACCGATCTGTTTGACATAAATCCATATTTGGCATCATGTAACCAAATTATAAAAGTTATATCTATTACTGCACTTAATTATTTCAATGGAATCAACATCCAGTATGCTATTCTCAAAACAAACGAAAATCAGTATAAAAAACATTACTAATGTGTCTGAAATCTCAGACCTTGGAAGATATACAGAAAATAGTTTCGTCAAAATTTATTTAAAACTCATTGTCATCTATTTAATAGTTCTGCTTCTTCGTAGGCATCATTTTCGACTTGCGTTTAATATACAGGCTCGATCAATTTTAATGCCACTAGTAATG
>JWHW01016429.1:102530-114665 GCA_000931545.1 Papilio glaucus | reverse complement strand
TTGGACAGTGCTATAATGTCAGTTACTTTAGTGGTTTTACTTCACCTCTTTTATATCTTCAAGTTAAGATGCTATGGTACCCATCCTCAAAAAACTTACGCCCACTTGAGCGCTTAAGGCATTCTATTAGGGCTGATAGGACAAGTAGCTTAAATACTCAAGTAGCCACTTGTCACCAAACCTTACGCGACCTCTTTAGATCCTATTCCTGTTTTAAATGCCCATACGTTATAGCAGCCATCATTTACGAAAAAAAATTAATTCACTATCTAAGATTGGATTTGCAATATTTTATTGACTCCTTCATTTTGTTCATCAAAATTAATGTATATTATTGCCATCATTAACGTGTGTTAAAACGAACTCCATGTAGTAGCGTGTATCGAGTACGATCGAATACACTTTTCTCTAATATATTCAAAATCGAAGTCGTTTTTAATGTTACCAAATTCCCGCAATACATCGTCGACTGCGCGCTTTCCTTTCACCGTCACTCTTGGTGGTCTACCCGTAGTATTTCATTATTCCGCCGCAAAGTCGTCTGTTCCACCGCTGATAAACTTTTATTGTCCTCAACACGGCCTATTTCACTTTGTTCCATTAGATACTAGATAACTGTTGTAAAAATATGTGTGCACGTTAACATACTGTGGTCTGGATTTTACACTCGCGTCACACACAAAAAAGAAACGTGAAAATGAGAATGACATGTAAATATCAGTAGTAATTAGGACCGTGTGATAGAGGTCAAAGGTATATTCTTTTGAAGGAAATATGTAATCACGGCTCATTCAAAGGGCGTTTTTTTAGTGTGGAATTTATGATATTAATTTTACAAATTAAAAACTTTCACTAATTGTTAATTTGACTTTTAATTACTTGGTTAGCTATAAATCGGTAACCTGGTTTTCTATAAATAAAAATACTTGAACTATATTCTCCCCGATTGGTTTTATACTTGATTTAACTCACCAAAATATAAAACATACTGACTCATGATCAGACAGCGTTAGTAGACAATTAATTACGAAATTTATTTCAGAGAAAGTTGTCCTTGAATGAAGTGATGAACCCGGTCTGGTGTGAGTTTTATTTCTTGTTCTAATTAAAACTTAAGCACACTCTTATGTAGTAATGCTTGGCTGTTAAGTATTCAGCCTATGTCAGTCTATAGGTTAAGTTAAAACTATTAAAGATCCCACTGTAACAATATATTAATACGAAATTCAAATATAATGTCACGCCAGCATAGTGGTATCGGATAACTAGGTACAGAATCAAACCCATTTGGATCCGGATAGGACTTTAAAACTGCGTCCAGATTCCAGAATAATGGTAGACTGCTGAAGAATAGGCCAAGGTGACCTTGACCATGTACCATGACCTTAAATAATGCCGGCGTGAAGTAGAAGTAAACTTCTGTATTTCGTCTGATGAGTGAGATGCCTAATTCCATTTCCCTTAACATTCCTGCCTCATCCTCTTTACCTTATCCAACCCTTACCCTGTACCATATAAGGACTGGAGGCTGGTAAGCCATCTGCAACTCTACTGGTTATTGTGGATATCTATGGGTTACATCCACCCATAGGGAACCCACTTACTCATTGCAAAAAATGGGTACTGGGCTTACCACAACAGTTTAAATAAACATTGATAAATCTTAAGTTCTAAGGACCCTATTAAAGTATCAAAGACAATAGAAGTAATATTTTTTTACTTAATAAAAAGTAAATAGCCAATTACATATTGTACGTGAGTCCGGGTAAAAAGCTGCGACATCGTCTACAACTTATAACTGTTTATTCAAACAGTAGTCGAATTAGTAACATGAGTGGTGCAAGTTAGGGCCCAATTATCGTCACTTAGCTAACTTCCAGTAAGGGCACCCACCTCTGACCTCATAGACACACGATTTACTGACCTACTGGATTTTAGGAATGCAGACCAAGCTCTGGTGGCCATATATACTACAACTGAATGGCCGTAAAATAATTAACTGATACATAGCCTTTTAGATATTTATGGCACAATGGATAATTTCCGTAGAAGCTGTTACATATGTAAGTCGATCGAATTCTTATGTTTACCTCATTTTCCTTGATTCTGCTATCTTCTCCTATCAAGTCACTTTTTCTTCATCGCAATAAGCTACGCAACATCTGTTACGATACGATATTAGTTATTATGTGTTGTACATAATAACTAATATAGACAATCGTATCAATATATATCGTATAGACAATATTCAATGATATCCATAATAATTCTACTATCGAGAATGTCCATTGATGCAACAATGGAGCTATTCTTCAAATCTTATAAAAAAAACATCAGCCGATATATGAGGAACGAATTTAAACTAGCCCAAAATCTTGATTGTTAATTCGAGTAGGTTAACGCTAAATAAAATCAAAGACAGAAAATACAGACAGTTTTTATGAAATTACAGGTCGTCGAAATTGTTAATACAAACGTTAATCTAGTTAGACAATTGTGATAGAAAGTAAATTGTCTATTATCACCGTGATCATCATGCTAAGCATTCTTGCATCACATTTCGTACAGGCCATCTGCTTCACATGGTCAATCGACCCTGGCATATGACGTTTTTTATGACTGTTGAAAACTGTAACGACACCAGATAACAATAGAATAAATTCGTCCGGGTTTAATACATTCCAATAGAATAAAGTCAACCAACGACATCCCTTAATAAGTCCCGCTAAGAAAATTATGTTTCCGCGAACGTCTTGGAATCTTTAAGGCATATCTTACCTTTTTCCAATCTTTTTTCTAAAGAAAATTATTAAAGGCATAAATCGTCCAGCACGGCCTCATTATTTAATAAGTTAACTTTTTACTTTACTTACTAGTGGAAAAACAAGGTTCTAATACGATCTAACAGTCTTTCTATAATCAGCAAAAACTGACAGTGTTTTATAGTTAGAATACAAAAACCTAGTTATCCTGTTGCAGATAAAACAAGGTCTAACATGATTGACACACGCTGTAGGAAGAGTGATGTGTGCACTGGCCTTAAGACCGCATGTCAAACGCCGGGGCCTAAAGCTACTGACATACGCCGGCTTTTCTCGCGGTTTAGGTAAAACTTAAACCGCAAGCTTGCGTCGTAAACTCGCTCAGTAATTTAGACGTTGCTCTTTGCGCAACGTTCTCACTTTTAAAGTCATTCCAGGCAACTTTAAACTCGCTAATAATCTGTATACAACATTTTTTTAGAAAGTATAGACTGTCGTCAATTTTAACTACTATGCTCCGACTTACGATCTAAGGCGAAATTGCTCGCTAATTGATCGAATGGTCCAAATACAGATTTTTATTATATTTCACAGAATAGAAACGGTATTAAGGTCAATGCTTTTGTTTGAGTAATTCAATATAACTTATATTATATAAAATGGTGGGTCACATTCATTGTTCCATCATATAGAGGGCTAATCCTCCCCTTTGATCCTCCAAGCAGTAATCGTACTAGAACCGTATCTTTAATGTATACATGTATATACTATAAATATTCAATAACGTAACGCTTGCTCGGAGATGTTTCTGCAGCGTGCCACGAAACATTATTATTGCATAAGTCTCTTTAGATTATTTCAAGATGTTAACTTTTTTGCGGATTGTACAAGCACGGCGCTATGACGTCATCTGATTCAAGTCTCATGTCATTGTGAACGACTACTATTTTATAGCACTGATTAAATTAGTTCGCATATCTTTACATATAATAAAACTGTAACTGATCGCTGTCTGTACATGGAAGATATTTGAGAAAAATTGTTATTAGTAGGGTAATGATTATTAGAATTTTTGTCTGTTTGTTACCGCTAATCTCAGAAACGGCTAAACCAATTTGGGTGCGGTTTTCACTAATGTATTGTGGTAAGCTTCACTTAACATTTAGTGTTTGTTTTATCTCAATCGGTTTATAAAAGCTATATCAATTTAATTGTGCTACGGCCATACTGTGTCGACCCCATAAACGCGGGCAAAGGGCAGTAAAATGATGATGATAATATCATTTGCAGGGCGAGTGAAACCGCGGGGCGCAGCTAGTAATGTAATAAAAGAGAAATCTATGCACTTTTAAATTAAATATTGTATAGCTATTCACCGCTCCAGAAGCAAACAGATCACAATGTAATACCAACAGTTACGTAAACCCATTTTTGTTGGCAACAAATTGACAATTCAAGGACAATAACAAAAGGAAATAATTGAAGTGGACGGTAAATAGATAGACGAGGCTACTTGATGGAGTCGAGGGGTCAACAGGCGGCAACGATCGCCAAGTATTGGACATAATCATATAACTATTGAACACCCGTGATTTCAGGGGGTCAATAACCCCCACACACATTGCAATGACGTTTTCTTTCCCAACATGCATTCGTTAATTTGATAATAAAAGTTTAAAAATATTTAATTTATGTATATCTATGAATGGCTACGCGTCGGAAATACACTGTGACGGACACGTATCGAATCCCAGACAGCTAGTGCTCAAGAGTTTCGTTATTACGTACAAAAAGCTTTTTCTAATTTGATCGTTGTACCCGATTACAGTCTCGTTATCTCCCTCTCTCTACGCAAGTTGGCGAAAAACCGTAAGGCTAGTTAATTTATAATAACCAATGAGGCGGTATTCTTTATAAATGTGTATTTAAATAGTATTATTCAAAAAATAAATGTCTTACAATTCATTTTAATACATAAAAACGATGTATCACTCTGTGCGCACACGCTAATCCTCAAGCACTCAGTAGTTTTCAATGCAATTACATATACGAGTATGTTTGGCACCAGCTCGAAACATAGGATAGAAATGTAAGTACTAAACTACTTCGTAAGTACATCCATTACATACATTCATGTTGCCCAGATCTTTAGTAAAAATTCATTTATCCATAACTTCAAACTTCATCAATCATAATTAAATTGTACAACGATTTGCGAAGGCTTGCATTCAACCCAAAAGTAGTCACAAGTTGGTCACAACTAACTTACAAGCTAGGGACAACTCTCTACTACTAATGTAATCCACATTACGTAACTTTAAATGTGTTGCCATCACAGTTTCAATCATAGCGTTTTAATGGTCAAAAATAAATTTTCCAAATCTAATCGTTGTGTATGAATAAAACCTTTTTATTGGACAAGCACTAAAACACTGGCTGTAACAGTAAATAAAACAAAATGTTATCTAAAAGAAGTGAAGATTTTGAATTTTTAGCTTCAAATAATTAAACGGTACATAGATATATTATTTAGTAAAGTGTATATTAAAACATATTTATCTCAAATTATTTAGTTCGGCAACTCCACAAAGATTTTTACCCGCATTAAGAATTTCTGAATATCGTATGCACATAATATTTAGAAATTTGAACATAATAAAAACAAGTTACCTTCTGCTTAATTGGGATCTCTTGAAATATCTTTTGTACATAGATAAACCAAAGAGCAATTGTACCAAGACCAAACATTATTGCTTCGGCTGACTTCCGAAATCAAGATACGCGACATTACCAGTTTCCGAAATTTATAAGGTCGTCAAGCGAACAATATAAAATTAACTGAACAAAACACTATTTAATATGTAAATTAGCTTTTAACCATATCACCATATTGATTACACCCATTGTGTCTACTAAATTTAACGGTTCAAAAATTTTTTTATGCCTCACGCTCCATTTGTCGTTTAAATAAAACCAAAACAAAATTCATTGCTTTTTAGTACACACAATATATAGGTAACGAGTTTTATTCATATCAAAAATACCTATCAATAATTAGAGGATTACTTTTATGGCTAAAGGCAGCTGTTACCCAAGGACATGAAGTTATTTTTCTCTTCATTGAAAACTTCGACGACCTCAAGGATTCTCAAAGAATAAGTTAGACTTAAATCGTTGGTGATTAAATCGTGGCAGGTTCTACTAATCGAGGTTATTACCAAATCAATATTTGTAATCCTCCATGCTTACCAGTATGAATTTTAAACATTTAAAGCTACAGAGACACACCATCCTTTATCCTGAAGTGACTAGCGAAAAGCAAAACGCTATATTATGTGTCTCTCACTTCTACTACATAAATTTGCCTTGTCACTCTCTCAGTCTCTCTTCATTTATTTTTTCTTTTCCGAACCACCGAAACGTACCTTTCTTATTGTCAGTAACAATGTGCTCTTTAATTTGTTTTACTGCTAAACTATTATTTTCAATGGTCAATTTGAAAACCATGTTTCTGTTTTCTATACATTAAAACGATGTTACAACCTTTTGTATAACTCATTCGGCTGTCACAACCGATATAAATATTTAAAATTTATATCCATGTACCCATTTAATAGGATTACGACTCTGCTGACGTCGTTTAACATTCACTAAAGGTATTAACGTCAATGTTACATTAAACATTGCTTTTAGGGATTAGGTTAACAAACTCCGTAATCTTTTATGTTCAATGCTCGACCTCCGTCAATTGTCAATGTGGATGTTATATTTATTGGATCAAGAGATTAGATTTCGACGAGTTACACAAGAATCATTTGTTTTATCACTTAATTAAATTAAATAGGAGAAATATATTATACTTTCTATCTGATTTGTCAGGTTTACTTTCTAAATAAAACATTTTCTTTAACAAACATAATCCCTTCTGGGATAACCCAGTTATGTTTGTTTATTACGTAGTTACCTCCTGTACCCTAAATGGCTGCACCGATTTTGATCAATGAGGTGTCATTAGATTTGTATGCTTCACCAAATTGTCATAGCTAATATGATGATGCGATGAATGATGATAATCATACAGTCAGACGCGTTTATTGATTTTTAAAATTGACTATTGCATGTGAACAATATGTTGCAGGGAGTAGTTAAGGAAGTGAAAAAGATTTAATTTATACTTTAGGTATTAGAAGGTATATTTATATAACTTGTATGCTATATTAATAAATTTATATTTCACGAAAAAAATAATTACGATGCATTGATGATATATATGTTGTTAATATGAATACCAGTTATATATAGGTTGGTTTTTAACTTCAAGAAATTGGAGCAGTGGTGGTCCAGTGGTATACACCTTGACTTACGTACCGTAGGTGGCCGGTGCGGGCTCAGGTCGGCGCCTTACTTTGTGTAATTTATTTCTTTAACCACTGCTCCAAAAACGCTGTAGGAAAACGTCGTGAAGAAACCGGCATGTACCACCAAATTCAAAGACATGTGACATGCACCAACCCACACTCGGCCAGCGTGGTGGACTACGGCCCTTTCTCACTCGGAGAGGAGGCCTGTGTTGCAGTGGGGAAACTTACTAAAAAATGCTAAAGAAACCATACCCACCTAGTATGGTTTTAACTTCAAACTTCGATTTGATTGGTGAAAATCCGAATTTGATTTGCAAAAGACTGAATTTGATTTGTACGATTTTTAAGTTATTCCAATACATTTACATTTTATTAAAAGGATTTAGTACGCACACAATTTTAATACAATGGTACCTGGTTATGGTATGCATAAAATACGTACTACTAATTCTTTACTTAATTACAGAAAAACGTCATTAAAAGTCTTTTTGAATAAATAAATCTATGCAAAAATTTATTATCGCTTCTGCCTATATTGCTTCAGTGGAAAAGTTGTGTTCTATTCACCGGCAGTCTCCGGCGCTAAGATGTTATCGCGTTGATGAGAGCTCTCGCATGGTGGCCAGTCGTTAGCCAGCCGGTCAGTTATAATCAGCAGTTCGCAAGGATCCAACGCTAATACAATCCTATCTTGAAATTCTCGCGGAATCTAAGCTACTATAAAACGGTTAAATGCTACGTTACACTCCTTTAGACTTGTGGGAAAGTTTCGATGCGGTTTTTCTCTATTTTATTCAGGCAATATAAGGAGTACACGTAACCGATGAGCGTATTTACGTAGACGTATGGATTTAAAAGAAGCAAGAGAACCTTAATTCGTTACATTAAAACCTGTGTCTCGGTTTTGGACTTACTGATCGTGACTTTCGGGTAAGTCATGAAACGAACAAATTCACGTATCAACAAACAATACCATAAATTTTTAATAAAAAAATATGTTAAACCTACTTATTATATTGTTTTTAAACAGTAATCAAAAAAGCAGGCAGTCTTATAATACAACAATCAAATCAAATTGTTATCCGTTGAAGTGGAATGCCGTCGCTATCCTATGAGTACGAACATACGAGCGTCCATTCGCCGAGGACCGAAAATCACTCAGCCGTCGTATCGATATGTAAATAAATTAAATTTTACAGCGTGTCTAACATTAATCGGTTGACGGGGATGGTGCAATCATATTTTTTTGATGCGTTCCCATATAGAGATGCTACAACTTCGTCTTTCAGATTTATGGCTTTGAAATTATAAAACTACAGAAAAATATTCTCTTTGTTTTATTTTATGAGTTAACTAGAATTAAACAATTTATCGTTGCATGATCAGATAATAATAAAATTATAGTAAATTTACCATTATTGAAATAAATTTTGTATCAAGTCATAAATTTTGATTTGAGAACTTAAAAAACTATCTTCAACTGAGCTGAAGAATGCTCGTTATACAACTCTATGTAGATCTACATGTTGACTAAATTATCCCAACATTGAGTGGCTGGCAGAGCTAGTGACGGTCGATGTTCCCACTATACGCTCACACATCCGACCACCCGATATACCGCTCGATTAAACTCGTACTATGTGGTAGCATTATTACCTTGTTGATTTTATTAAAAATAATGAAGTTACAAAATATACCCAGCCAGCAACACTCTGAGTAATAATAGTGAATAGATAAATTAATGAGAATTTAAAAAAAATATACCTTTTTTATGAAATCCTTATTCTTTAGCATAATCAGTTTAGGAGTATAAGACTGTTATCTTTTCCTTGTTTCCTAGTAGTGAACCCATCCTCGTTTGCCACCTTCTTCTAAAACAAAACAAGCCTGTTCAGCTTTATTTATAGACTCATAATTCTAATATACTATAGTAAACTATCTCAATTATTCGAAGCGAAAGTTATTAACGTGCACAGGGTGTAACATAATGCCGGAGTCTGTCGCGGCAAGTGCGTACGCAGCGAGTGCGTACGCGGCGCGCCATTAGTGCGCGGTGTCGGGTTCTCTTCCTGTCCCCGTGTCCCAGGCGACGCATTACTTACGCTCCTTCAACATGACCATGCAGTCATTAATGTCTAATATAACAGCTAGGAATCTAGGGATTAAACACGTTCAATGTAAGCTCTTTTATTCGGCAAGGTTATTATCATATAGTTATAATTTGTAGATGGTCATGATTTAATATTGATTACCTGTTCCATGCATCGCTTTGTATTGCTAACCCTGCTTGACAATTTGCATGGCACGTTGCTCGAAAATGGGACCTTAAGACTGCAACAAAGATTCGGTAAGATGGACCGACCATCTGATCCATCTTTGTTGACAAGATGACCATTGGCAGATCATGTCGATGATTATGAGCCTTGCATAATATGATCACTTTCCATATACTCACAGAGCGATGCCACATAGTATAAGATACGACACAAGAACTTTACCCTATCTGTTATTCGAGCAGTACCTAGTTATATGGTAGGTAGTATGTATAAACATTGATAAATCAGAAGCGGGTTGTCGAGCTAAATCTGGAGCCAACACTGTTTAAATCGTTTTCTAAATTAGGTTGAACCCCCGCCAAACTAATAAAGAACTAACGGTATAACCGTAAACAAATCGATCTACAAATTAATTAAAATTAAATACTTTTTTCAATTATTACACACGGTGCAACAGCATAAATATGGAGTTAATTATGCTGTGTATTAAGAGAAGAAGTATTAATAGATATTAGATAATAGCACATTAACACACGGAATATAAGAACAATAATCCTAACAAAGTTATTCGTCTTACTATAATTATACCAAGTGCTCTGCGCATTTCCGACATGTAACACGGCTGCAACATCTGGCTGTGGAATCTCGTAAAACGCCACTGTAGCATACGGCGAATATCTCCAGTACGAAACATGTGTGCCAGTCAGTATAGCAAGCGGAATCGAATATTTAATTATACCTTTAACTGCATCAAGACAATTATTACAGAACGGAAGAGACAGACAGACAGAAACAGGTGAGTACCATACCAGAACATAGTGTATGTTAGTAGTCTATATATGTATATTAGTAAGTGTAGAAAATAATGAGATAAGTAATGAAGTAGTTTCAACGTACACCGCTTGGCCTAAACTTTAAGTAAGTTGTTATGAACACTAACGACCCGTCCCGGCTTCGTACGGATAGCGGAGTCAACATAATATAATTTTTCTGACATAGCATGTACCGTTTTCAATTATCAACCGTTACTTTATATTTCATAAGAAATGGTTATTGCCAGTCAATTGTAGTACATAGAGAAATGCAACCGCGCATTTTGATCTAGAATTTTTGAAGATCTCAAATTCTTTCCCATATTTGATGCATGTATCATGTTTTTGGGTACGTAAGCCATGAAATAATTTATTTGGCTACGTCTTGGAGGTTGCAAAATATAGACTATATTTATGTATATTAGGTTTTCTTTATAATCTACTGTATACATATAAACCTTTCGGAATGCATTACCTTTTCTACTATATGCACAGAATAACAAATACGCCATCACCGACCTTGTAACCTAGGTACGGAGGTTACAATGTACACGTGGTATCCAAATAGGACAATTTAAAAGGAAATAAAATTATTAATAGATATTCAAACCGAACGGCAAAAAGTTTAAAATATTTATATTGTCTTTCATACCTCCGTTAAGAAGATACATTTGTCTGAACAACCTCATGGTAGTAAACTAAGGTAAGTTAAGGGTGCTACCACATTAGAATATTATATTCCACCATATTATCCCACTATTTTCTTGTATCCTCTATGCAATATTTGTAAAACTTACTTTAGGGTTATAGCAAGGGTTATAGCTATGTGGCAATAACGAGAGAAAGATGGCCGTCCTCGCCGGCGAGAACGGTGTGTGATTTTACTGCGAAGTTGTTTAATCTTAGCCTGTGCGATGGTCATTGCATCGTCTCGATAGTCGAGTAATTGCCTGAAGTCGGTGTATTTTTTTAGGGGAAATGTGCGCGAATACCGGACTAGTATACGTTATGATAGTCCTTACGACGGCTTTATAGTGTTTTGAGTGTCACCTTGTTCTGGAGGGACATTTTACTCTTGACGTTTATTAATGGGAAATAGTACGAAGGCCGCCCGGTTCCTGACCCGGGTAATGTGAGCGGCGAAGTTAAATTTGTAATACTTTGTAACATAAACCTAATATATTAGTAGCTTACTAGAAAAGGGCGACAGAAGCAGCACCCATAACCGACGACCATGCATGCGTAATTGTATGAATGAACCTACCCCTCTGTTACCCAGGGTGTGAGCGCATATTTATTTATAAAGGTAATAAATAATTACCATGTCTTAGCAGGTGAGTACAAATAGTCAATGTTCATAAAGCTCAATCTCGTTGGTGGTACCAACACTAAAATCGCCTATAGCGTAAGCATTTATGCTACGGTAAAATAGCTAATTTTTTTTAAAAGACTGTATCCATTTTCGTATTATAAAAAACTGCAATAAACTCCTACGAGTACTTACTTAATATTTGAAAATTCAATTATTATTTCCCTGGCTATAAAACTGCGACGTTTGGATTGGATGGATTGGTGCCATTCTAAAAAGGCGGAAGTAAGAGTAGCCGTGACCGACGAGCATGATCATGTATCAACTTAAAAAAAGCGAGAAGCATGGCCAGGGTAGAGCCAGATAGAAATCTCCGACCACCAATTTAGGTAACATACATATATGATTACTATTTTATTTATATATAAACGAATATTTACTGATTTATTTATTTAATATTATCTATCATTTATTAAGCATCGCTTCCCGCTAGCAATGTATCGTAGGTGTTAACAGAACAACCTGTTGTGCACGTGGCGCGCATCGCGGCACATTGCATAGCAGACGAGCAAACATTCCGTGTTACTACAGGACCGACATGACAATGGCAACTTC
>JWHW01016429.1:26214-53684 GCA_000931545.1 Papilio glaucus | reverse complement strand
CTTTACAGCAAAAACAAATTCCATTGTGGTGTTATACTAAACAACAGGCAACAATATTGACAAACTACGAACATAATATGAACGTATATTATATGTTATATTAACATGTAAATTAGTAAAGTTAATATGGCGTTCTTAAACTTTCTAACTTTCCGCGAATTTTTTTTTCTTCTCCAGGCAATAACAAACACAAAAAAAAGAATTAGCAAAGTCGGTCCAGCCGTTTGCGTGACCAAGGGAAATAGGGATTCATTTTTATGTATCTATATAGATTTCAGATGACAGGAAGTCACGATACCTATATGTTTTTAATATTATATACCATTGGCAATCTTACCAATTCAACTAATTTTCCAATACCAATTTTAAAATCAATTGCATGAACGCATGTACATGGTAACGTTACGTTAATCCTCAGCAATGTTCAGCTATTAGTTTCAGTTAAAGATAGGTTCAATATTTGTCTTAGGTCTAGTATTCTAAGGTACTGGTTAATTATACTATTTAATAAAAATTTAATTTATGCCTCCACATTCTCTTCTAACTTCTCTTTATGTTGCGAACTACTGTCTGTATGTAAATACACATATTCACAATACATAAATATTTTATGCTTACATGCAACCGTTGGGTAAGGACAAAGACAATAAAATTATTTAAGTAATACCACTAGGTATTCCATAAAATCGAGATATTTTTGAAAACAAAGCAGTTATAATCTGTGGTAATACAACCAAATAACACTTATTTGACGAGCCGGTTGGTGTGGTTGGTAAGATATACTTGCTTTTTACGCCGCAGGTCGTGGGTGGGTCGATTCCCACCCAGGACAGACATGTGTGTGCATGAACATGTCTGTTTGTCCTGAGTCTGGATGTAATTATTTATCTAGGTATGTATTTACAAAAGAAAAGCAGTATATGTAATATATCAGTTATCTGGTTTCCATAGCACAAGCTCTGCTTAGTTTAGGATCAGATGGCCGTGTGTGAATAATGTCCGAAGATATTATTATTATTTTCATATGTAAGTAAATTACACAGAGATAGTCCCTTCTATCAACGACTCCTTTTAAATAATGATCCGCGACCACACGTTAGAAAAGATTTAATTTATAGTTTAATTGGTTTTAAACTACTTAACTCTTCTTCATGCACTTATTTTATTTTAAAAAGTATAAGTTGCTGTCCTGTCGCGCGCAAGAAATAACCGTGTTTTTGTAAACTTGTTGGCGCGAAGTAATACGCCAACTCGCATACTAAGAATCGAGTTTGAGATAAAACAAGAGATCATAGACTTATTCTATTACTAAGATTATTACTTGCCTTCGCGATTTCTATTTTCTCAATAAACCTGTTATTATAATATTAATCGTTATAATTATTTGTTAATAAAACATAATACTCATTCGTATTATATGTTGTCTGAGATAAAAAGCTAATTGTTCTTAATATGATATAATATATTGAATATATATTATATATGATATAACGATGATATAACGATATTAAATATCTTCGTACATCTTTCCATAATAAGCGACATATTATATTTGACCCAGGGTTATAAGATATATAGGCTGTCATATCATTTTTATTGGATATCTGTTATATATTATATATATTATTGGATATATATTATAAGTAGAAAAACTCACCGAGTAATTCGATAATTTTCAAGGAAAAGAATTCTCACTAAACACCAACGTAATTCGTCAAGTAAATCGCACAATTAATCACTGTGAACTGCGTCTTGCACTGCGATCATCGCCGGATGCAATGATCGATCACGGGTGCCCTGAGCACGCCTGCAAATCTGTATTCTCGCCAAAAATTTCGCAAACTTCTGGCTGCGCTCGCGCATAACAAAACATGAATTATTCGTACTGTTTGTGGAAAAAAAAACGCGCCAAATTTCCCTGCGCACTGGTCACGTTCGACCGCGAGTTCCTCCGTCGCGTCAGTAATTTCAACTGGCAACGACAATATTGATGACAACTTAGTATTCACTTGCCGCCGAAACTCTCTTTGCTAATTACGATGCGAGGCGCGTCCCTCGCTTTCCTCGCGAGACAATACCTTGTCGACGCACCCCGGGGTGATAGGAGGTTCCTCATAGTGCCGGGCACTTTAAAGCTCTGCCATCGTAAGGTATGTTTTAAGGCAGGAGTACATGCATTTCGTAATGAATGCCAGATATCAGGTGGCGAGCGTTGTCGCGGCAGTACCGGTATGGAGTGCTCGCTCGGCCGGTGTAATCGCTCGAAGTCGCTTCGCCAGTTGGCCACTGGGTTAGCGGTGTTCCTTTTCCTGCATATACCTCTTTTAATGGATAACACGCCTGTATGTAAACCGCACCTTGCGGTCTGTACAAATTTATGACTCGTTTATAAATTACAAGCAATAAATACATTACACGTTTAATTGTTTTACACCTTATATTTTAATTAGTTAAACATTTGTATCTTAGCTAATTACGTCTAATAAATTATATTCATCATTTTTTCAGACTTCAATAAAGTGAAATAAATTTATGTTACTTATTTGACGAAAATTAATGACTTTCGTTGGATTAATATTATTTTTAGATAAATAACACTTTTACTAATCAATAAATAACTAACCTGACCCTAAGGGAGTAGCGAGAGTTAAAACATATTTCAGTTGTTTGAAACCATTTTTAAAGAGAACACATTTGGACTAGCATAATAAGTCATTCTTAAATGTTAGTTTTCATACTCTTTTCATCTTACATAGTCTTCATAGTAGTTATTGATACGAGTTGCCCCGGTGCAATCACGAGATGCCCAATCAATAAACTCATTAGAAAACTATAAATCAGATTCTGTCTCAATAAATCTGTTATTTAATAAGATTGGAGAAACATGAGTTCTTGTAGAAGCTAAAAAACCAATAAAACTAAAAATAAGTGCTTATTTGCAATTACATTTTTTTGCAATAAACATTTTAGAACTGAGTTCCCGAAAAATAAATTTGAACCCTTTGAGAGCAGTAATGTAAATTTATATATGTTTTCTTTTTACACAATTTATATATGTTTTCTTTTTACACAATTTGTAGGCATAGATTGAAATGTATCCGATGGTTAGACTATTAACTAAACTCGAAGAAGTTCTGGCCTACATTTATGACCTTTTGTGTGTGGAAAATTTATTACATATTTTAATGTACCCGATGGCTTCAGAAGTAGTCTGGACGTGTGATCAATCAAACCTGTTTTTTTGGGTTTCAAGGGGGAAATCTTAACCAAGATACCCTGCTTCTGGGGGAAAGACAGGGTTATGTGAGGTTTTACTCACTAAACCCCCCCCGGTGGCCATCCTCGAGTGCGATAGGTGGGGGCTCAGGTATCTCCGGTGGAACGCGATTTACCGTTTGCTTAGATATTTTATTATTCTTGTAATCTTTATATATATATTTCGTTTATGTGTGCGTGTGTATGTCACTGAACTCCTCGTAGACGGCTGGACCGATTTTGATGAAATTTTTTGTGTGAGTTGAAGGGGATTCGAGGATATATAAAATTTATTTATAATGTGGAAAATAACAAAGAAGTGCGTGCGAAGCCGCGGGCAACTGCTAGTGTTTATATAAAAAGATATGCGTGTGTATATTTTTGTATATATGTACATATGTATGCTCGCGATAGACTAGGAAGCGGCTCGACCGATTTCGATGTAATTTTCAGGAAACCTTCAGACTGGCTTAGCGGGTGATCTTGTGATGTCATATCCTATGAGTTTGCTAGCGATCGGATCAACATAATAAGTGCTACCCGGACGATGCCGGGGCAGTTCACAAGTAATATATATTTACATCATGTAAGCAGTATCTATAGAATTATTTATTTATATCGATAAAAGGTTTGTTTCATTTTACCGAATCGGTAACCTTTAAAAAATACTGAACTGATTGGGCTAATTACATCATTAGAAACACTTAAAAAGACATATTGTCCAGAATTTACCTAGTCTTTATTTTTCATTATTATCGTGCAATATTGTAATACATATCTATAACATAGTACGTCGGGCACGAACGGCTGGTAAACTTTCTCTGATATGAATATTTCTTAACGCTGGAAAATATTTCTTGGCGCTACTTCAATGCCTGAATGCTTTTATACATGTTAAATTGGCTGAGATTTCTCAGAAGCGCCAGCCTTAATCTCATTACAGTTACAAGCTCATAACAATTCCTCTGCCATCTCATCTACCTGAACAGTTTACAGATTGAGCACTTTTAAACTTTGATTTAAAACCAGGCGTGGGCAGGCAAAAACTAAAACAAGCGAAAGGTAAAAAACTATGCAGTGCTCGTTAGTTTCGATACCTCAACCTTACGATGTAAACTTTTTGTATAAGACATTATGCCGCACTGTGCACAAGCTGTACGTTCCTATAGGTGTCTTCATATATAAAAGAAATAGTAAACTAATACAAGTAATATGAATTACTGAAAAGAAAAGAATACACAAAGCGTAATCATGGTCCTCTTCCCCTTCCCCTCCTTTTATGCTAGGAAATGGATGATAAAGAGAACTCGTTAACTCATTGGCTTGTTCCTAATGAGTAGTATATGTTTTTGGGTGGCGGTCACAAATTACAGGTCAACGCTTGATTGTTAGCTACCTTCTACTATATTATTAAAAAAAACCTCATCACATGTTTCAGGGATAAGGGTTCCTCAACTTTCATAATAGTCCTCAATGTGCAGTTATAGTAACTTTTTCTATTGCTACACATTAGAAAATATAGTTATGTATTTTTATTTATTATTTATGTATTATATAGTTATTTATTTTTTACACATTATTAAAATAACTGAAGCATATGGTAATATTTATCGTGAAAAGCATTAAATTAAATTACATGTTTACACATAACGACTATTTTATGACCAGAATGAACCTAACGGCGTTGCTGGCTTTACTAACAAAGGTGTATTGATTTAGTGCATTATTCATTGAAATCAGAATAGAAACCTTACACTTTACTTATGCACAGCCTATGTGATTAAGTTAATTTAAATAATGTATATTTAACGACAGCATTGTTGTGATAATGAACTATTTAACCCACATACCCCGGGGTGGAAAGCGTCACAAGACACAACGCACGCCTCGAACGAGTCCTATTCGTTTGCGCTGGCACACATTACGTAGAAGTTTCTTTCTAGAAATACGACCATTTTAATAACAACGAAATGTGACGTTTCCGTTAAAATGACCTCGCAGAGAACATTATGCACGCTATTGTCTTAGCGAAGCTTTTGCGGGACGGCATAAACGACCAGGTTTTCAAAGACCTAACTTTCTATACAAAAAATAATTTACTCAACAATACAATTCTACATGTGCAGAGGTCGATTGTGTATGCTTCACAAGTGACCATATTCTAGTAAACGTTCGCAATTTCGCTTAAATGGTCATATCATAAATTCAGAACACGTCTACTTAATGTCATAGATGCGATGTAACGACCAGATTGAGGTGATGGCCAATTTAAGGTAACCATTCTGTGTTATTGCTGGTACTAGGATTACATACGTTTGTATTTGTTGATGTTTGGTTGTTGACGACAAAGAAGCGAAGAAAGAGAAAAATTGTAAAAAGTTTATTTAATAACATACAAGCACTTTGTGCTTGAATAGTGCACAATAAAATAAACTTAAAGATAATCTGATCTAATAGCAGCATGAAATATTTCTAATATGAAAAATAAGATAATTTAATACATTAAAACACTTACATATCTTAAAATGAAAAGTTGTACAAAAATATGCATATTAAAAATGAAAAATTACCTAACTCCAATTTGTTACCGGAGTTCAGATTATTTTATTTTTATGCTATTTTATTTTATAGGACTGTTTAAAAAGAGACAAATGAAATGCAGCTCACCTAAATTCAAGGGGTATACTAATTTTTTTAAATATCTAACTAGTAGTGACTACTAGTGACAATTGTTATAACAAGACAATAAATTGTGTATATAAACTGTGTGGGACAATAAATTACGCGGCAAGCGTACAGTTACAAAATATCAACCAAACGCTGGCGTGGGAGTTGTGCAAGGAATTTGGAGTTCAGTCGCAGTAAAGGACAACGAAATTGATGAAAACAGTTGTTCGTACGTTGATGCTCCACTTATTACCAGCGGTAAAAACTTGAAAACGAATATGACGGACCACCCAAACACTAGGATACTTTTGCTTCCCTCTCAGAGTGGTACGTAGAAAACACCGTAATGTGGCTTGTACCTAATTGGTCACGGAAACTCGTTGTTCCTTTTTTATTGACATTATTAGATCCCAAATATGTGTATTCTGTGCCGATTAGATACCATATTTAAAAGAGTCTCCCGTTTTTTAATTAAAAATTTTGAAAATCATAAATTCATTAGACTAGCCTGATGAATTATAGCGGGCGGGCACTGGCTTATAGAACATTACGATTAGAAACTCTAATACGATTTTAAAGATCAGAAACTCCAATGATCAGCTACCGTATCCTTTTAATTATTTTTAATAAATGTCTTTTAGTTTGAGATTATAAAAACTCCGTCTTTAACTCAGATAAACCTGTTTGTTGAAATGGCTCCAGACTACCAAGTTACCTTTAGTTGGTTGTTTGAAAAGGGGATTTGAAAAAAATAATCTTATTTATTATTTTATTGCTTAGCTTATAATATGCCATCGTTTTTCTCCCTCCAACTCATACCATCTAGATAAAGTATACCGACCGACCAGTATTCCTCAAAAGAGAACAAAAACCATAGACCAGGAGCACAAGTAAGTTATAAAGGAAAAGTGTGGCTTAGAAGCGGATGTTGTCACTAGAATTGAGAAAGGTATGCTTCGGTGGTTCCGGCCTATTGAAATGATGATTGAAGGGAGAGTGACGAAACAAATTCATGTTGCACAACTGAGTGGCAGCATTGGTAGGTTCGTTTTAAGAGAATTTTATCGATGAGATTAGTAACATACTAAAGAAGGGCGATATAAGGAGTACCCGTAACCGACGAGCTTGTATGTGTAGGTGTATGAGAGGTGTGCCAGGATCGCGCCATATGGAAATCCATAATCTCTGCCTACCCCTCTGGGCTACGGGCGTGAGTGTATATTTATTTATAAGTCGACTACAGGAATTTACGCACGAAAACCAACGTACGACGAGGGTCCTCCAAGAAAAGTTCGTTCTCGTTCCTACAGGCGTACGACGCATCTGCAGTTCCTCTGGATTTGCGAATGGTCATGGGCCGCAGCAATCAATATAGGCGACCCGTAGCTCGTTTGCCCCCTTCTCCTATAAAAAATTATAGTGATAGTAAAGTAAATCATGTAGTCTATTCCTAGAAATTAATGTGTGGAAAGTACGAGCACATTTCTTTTAATTAGACACTCTCGCATTATAAATGGATTTGAAACCGTTTTTGTTCTAATAAAACTCGACAGTGTTATTGACCATGATTTGCATAGTTAATTAGATGTCACGCAAGTCAACGACCACATTTAAACTGGAATATAAACACGAGAAAAAAAATCTGCTCACTTCTACAATGAAACTGACCGCATTTGATGATTAATTTGTGTTAATAATTTGAATAATGATGGAGAAGGATCAAATATAGATTTAAAAAAAAAAACTGGTGATTAGCTGTTAATTTAGGCGAGTTAAAGAAATGCCTTAACGATACAATCATTTAGAATTTTACTACGTGTGATTCTCAGTAATGATGAGACATGATTAGATTAAATTGTGCTGTATGGGGATACTTCGATTGTTTAAACATAAATAAAGAATTAATAAGCAAGAAAAATCTACACATATATCCGGTTAGGTATAGGGTCCGGTTTTCACTAATGTATCGTGGTAAGCTTCACTTAACATTTAGTGTTTGTTTTATCTCAATCGGTTTATAAATAAAAAAAGTTATATTAATTTAAAAACATGTCAAACATTTGTTCGATAAAAATGCTATAAAATAGACTACTATTGTATAGATTATTAGTGTTATGTTAGTAATATCATTTCGTTTTAGTAAAGTTGCAGGGCGGGTGAAACCGCGGAGCACAGCTAGTTGAAAATAAATCTATTGAAAAGTCTGACGGTGTTTCGTTACGGGTGTTAATATCTTTATCCTTTTCAATTTACAACGCGGTGAAATCGGTGTTAATCAATTAAAACCTGATGATTGGAGGATGTACGCATGTATTGGGGTGACGTACGTACTTATATCCTATTATTGATCAAGTCGTGGTTCAACTTCCTCGGCCCTCTTCGAACAGAATGATATTTTGCTCTGAAACAATAACTTATTCTTCACATAAACATGAACTCATTGCGTTAATTTAAGCCGTTAAAATTTTTAGAGGTTTCAAGCCTATTGGATAGGGCTTCTCCAGAGGTACTCGCCCTCTAGGTTAGATGGGATAACATAATCCGTTTAAAAGACCATAAATAGGCGTATAGAACAGTAAGCCGGGATAATCGCTCGACGGAAACATGCGTACAAATATTGCTATCGCAGGAGGAGAGTTCTATCAATTTTGCACATTAGAAATGTCGTAAACCCGGGAATAGGTCCGGCCAATTTACAATCTATTCGGCGGACAAAAATGCATCGTTCTATTCTGCTAAATACTGCGAATGCAAGTAAGAGTTACAACACAATGAATTAATTTATTTTAGAATAATATCCTTGCACATAAAATTTTAAGAAATGAATTTGGAGGTTTATCTACCGCTCTCACCAGATTTTTAAACAACGTAATATGTTTTCATAAAAATAAAAATAATTAAATTTCTGTCCTTGTAGTATCTGCCTATTTATAATACTAGATGTTGTCCATATAAATCGTAACTAGTATGATTCCAATGTCTCATTTTATAACCTTTTTCGGTCAGCCATTGTACGAATGGACCCGTTCGATCAACCACGAGCTCGTTGAAATAGGGATATTTTTACTTCGGCGTTTCGTTTGAAGAGTAAGGTGGTTTCGTTTGCCCTTTTCTACGACATAAAAATAAATATTACCCTGCACTATCGATGAGCGTACAAGCTATACCATACGCATGCGTATAAGGATTTAATTGGCAGCGTAAAGTGCTTTGCAAAGTTGTTTAGCCTGATCTGCCAGATAGTACTCACTTGACACGGTTACTATGAGACATCCCTAACGATAACATAAATCCATATCAAATACCTTTTGACTAATTACACGCAATCTTAAGCTTAGTAAGAAAATAATTAACATATTTCGAGGCTCCTTACCCTTTATAATTTTTTCTGCTTCTCTTTTCTTCTCTAAAAGAAGGTACTAAATTCGCACCGCCTTTAGATTTTCGTCCATATAAAAATAAACTGAAATATTTATTTCATACCATAATATTTATTAAAATTTAATCTTATATTCAACCATTAATAGATTATTATATAGAACACTCTATTCTGGAAACGGTCATGTGAAAGTGTACCATATCGTACTTTTACTTTCAGATTTTGACACTTCTTAGAATATAAGGTGCAAGTTCACAAATAAAAAACCATTATACTAAATTTTGCACGCCAAAGAGGACATATTATTGTAACCTCCATACATAAATTGAGAACAACACTAAGGAAAAATGTTTATCGACGACTCGCACCAAATTTATCGTAAGGATGTCGCGGTGGTCAACCTCGAAAACAATGTAGGCTTCGAGGTTGCAATATATTAGGGGGTTATTGTGCAATAACGGTTCGTGAAGATGCGCTCGGTATCCAGTAAGGGTACGGCAATTATTTAGGCCAGCGAGTAGGTGGAGAGTACAAAGAGTATTAAAGATATCTTTATGCTAAACAACGCAAACTCGATTTAGCCTTAAATATTTGGAATTGAAAACTTCTTTAGCCGCGTTAGAAGGTGTTTGGTAGGAGAAAATCTTATAGGTTCTCGTGAAAAAATGCGCAACATGCTGGTTTAAATTTGGAAATAAGAAAATAAGTTCGTCTAAACAGTTTAGACGAAGTTATTTTCATTTGTTTTTCTTGTATTCAATTTTGAATTTTATTGTTAAGATGAAAGGGTTTATTTTTGCTCATCATTCGCTTATTTTTGAATTATTGCCTTGCCTTATCTGTCTTAAATTTTCACTTCTGTCGGCAGTCCATATGACTGCCTGTGTTTTTATATTAAATTAAACCGAAGACAATATAGGCATAGTCGGCTTCCCTACCATTGCGTCCCGCTGTTAGTTTGTCTTGTTAGTAGGGTTGCCAACGATCTTTACAAGAAATAAAATATTTATTGGTCTAAAAAGGTGCGTAAACTTAACCACTATTATAATTAAAATAGATGAAAAGTAAAATTTTTATCAAATTTACAGAGGCACAAATTCATCCTGCCACTTTTCCTTTAATAAAAATAAAATAAAATGCTGAAGTACCGGAAACAAATAAATACAGGACACAATTTTAGTTGAAGGGTTCTCAACCCTACTTCTTAGGGCGTGAATAGCTGTATAACAATTTAAAACCGAAATGAACGGTTTAACGCCATAAATAGTATATTTTATATAGGATAGTATATTTTGTACATAATAAAACTATGAGTATATATTTTGGCGGTGGTATCGTCGTTACATTATTATTTGTCTTTGTAAATGTATTATTCAAGTAAAACTTCTTGGATTTTATGAAACGAATAATATACAATTTTATCATCACTGAAACGTTACTTTAAGTGCTTCAATTTATCTTTCTGTTTACCACCTCCGTAGGGTATCATCTCTTCTCTTACGAATTCATTTCTCTATACGTCTAAACAAAACGCGACAGAAATTGTTTTCTACGAACGCCGTGCCTTGCATGCTGTGTTTGGTAACGCCTTTAAATGAATATGCTGAAATGAAGATGTCTGCGTCGCGGTTGCGCCCGAGTGTTGTCAACAATGAATTTAAAATTCCGCTAACTAAATTGGGTGTTTCCATTACATCTCCTAACTCCGTCAACGAATTAACGGTTTACCGTCAATAATGCTAAGCATCCTCCTTTGTTGGGACCAAGAAAAAAAAACAAGTTTAATCAGTCCCAGACAGAAAACTGTCCCGTGTTCGATACTCTGATCCGATATATTGGCTATCAGACGGGAAATTCGTTAGACCGTTGGCCCGTTCCGCCGCGACTTGAAACGTCGTTTGGCGCGTCGTCACATCTATAGTAACTTATACACGACAAGGACTCCAGCGTTGCGTCGCCGTCCCGTCCCGCCCGCTGTGTGCCGAAACCATTAAAAATACACTGTTATATTATGGTTGAGCAAGCAATATATCTTGAATGAATTCGTTAAGTTTTGCAATTTGCCTTCAGTTTATAATATAATTAGTGAGGTTATAAACTGACAAAGGTCAAAATCTGACGTTGACATGTATACTACTGGGTTTCGTCTGACAAAAAGGTTTTTCCTTTTCTTAAAATACTAGTATGTATTTTACTATGTTTCATAACCTTTTAGTTCTTATGCTTACAGATATATAAAAATATAATTGTAATACGTACATTTACACAAACATACTTCCAATTGGTTAATGACTTAATATCTTATCGATTTATTCTAATCTAATACTCGTGACAAGTAAATCGTCGGCCAATTTATTACATTGCACCAATTACGACAAACGGATTTTTAGTTTTATATGTATTGTTACTAGTGTATATTGTGAAATGGCGGAGAAAGTCAGGAAAAAGCCACCATTCTTTACGTTGAAGAGATGGAACAGCCAGAAACAGAGCGAAGACACCAACAACAGTCGGACGCCATCAACACCGCAAATACAAAATTCAGCGCAATTTTTCAAGCCAAATTCCTCACCAACACGCACGCCCAATACGCCGGCTATAGAAACAAAACCCAGAAAGTGAGTTTTTAATTACCACCCTTTTAACTCTGAGTAGTTGTCACATTATCAATATTGAACTCTAGCCACTCAACGAATTTCATTATTGCTAGTTAATAATAAAAAAATACTGCTTATGTTATTTTTGGATAAAGTAGTTTTCTAATGGTGTAAAAATAATTAAATCGGTACAGTAATTTCAGTATTTCCCCATTATTAACAATTCTGCGTATCGGAATCATTCCGCGCCTAGCATAATTTTCTTATAATCTTATCCTTCGTCGAACAATAAAGTGCTATTAAAGATATTGATTACAAAAAATCTTTGTTAAACAGCGCTTGATATTACCTTAAAGCCTAGAATGGCATATTTTGTTAGCTTAGTATTTTCAATCGGTACACCGCCATTCAATGCCAACCACTGACTCATTTGTGACGTAATGTTCAGTTTAAATTATTTCAGTCCAGCGATCTAAACCAGCGTTGGATTACAACTGGCAAAATGTAAACCCACACTGGATTCAGCAATCCAGGGTTTAAATTGGATTGGCGGTCTACTTTTGACTCCAGCATGACCATTCAAGCGCAACTAGAATCATTAAGATCCAGTGCCATTTCAGTGCTGACAGAACAAGTGTTTAAACATTTTTGATTTGAGCTTGAGCTTTTAAATAACTGGAATCATGTAGACTATATCGCCAGACCAAGCCATTCCAGTCCAGCGCTACTGGGTTACTAGACTGGAATAATGTAAATCGGGCATAATGTTTAGCGACAAATAAAATTGAATAAACTAAATTCTCTAACAGTGGCAGAGTCCGCAACAACAACATCTGTTGCACGAATGGGCCGGCTCGACCGGTGAAGTACCACGACCTCACAGAAAACAGGCGTGAAGTAGAAGTACTCTACGTTTCGTCTGATGAGTGAAGTACCGGAGGCCTAATTTCAGTCCTCTTCCCCTTCCCACCCTTTCCTCAATAGGATAGGATGGCAACGGGAAGAGGATTGGACGGGGAGGGGGTTAACGGGGAAAAGGATATATACTTGTTCCTGTCTGTGCCCTCTTTTGTCAATTTCATTCAATTAAAGGTAGGCAACGCATCTGCAACACATTTGCTTGTTGTGGATGTCTATGGGTAGAGCTCACTTAACATCAGGTGATCCGCTAGCTCGTTTGCCACCTTGTTCCATAAAAAAAAAGAATAAACATTTAAAAAAATGAACAAAAATAAAGGAAACTATAATCGGTGCAGTGCGTAAAGGAGGCCCATATTACTTACTTTAATCTAATACGGATACTTATTATTACAAACTTCTTTTGGAGATGATAGATGGAAAAGAAACATGAACCCCTCTTATTCTATTGATATGTGGGAATAGAAAGAAAGAGAGAGAGAGAAGCAGCAGTAATAGCAGATCGCAATACATGGAGTACTATTTTTTTGTACGTAAACAATTTGTAAAAACTGTTTCAAAAGCAACATGTTAATCATATCTAAGGCCGAGTTTTTCGTTATTTTTTATAACAATTGATCGTTTGGTCAATTGCGGCTGACGGTATATTATTATCCACACTAGTACATTGCGTTTTGGATAAGTCACATCAGCCCTTTGATAATGATACGCGTATCTTTTATAATCTATATCGCGATATCGTTTTGTAAATACACAGATAGAACCGGAATTGATATTAATTGTAAAATTCCTTGACATCCTCAGGAAAAGTTTTTTTTTTATTATTTTTGAAGTACGAGCACGCCTTTCACCTAATTTTAAGTGTAAGCAAATGAATTGTAGATGTGGTTCTAACTTTAATAGACAGAGGACAGAATGTTCTAATATTAGAAAATATGAGAGGAATCGTTTAAGTTCTCAATGCAACCATTTTGTTTATACCAAATTGGAAATCTCGTCAGTCGTAAGCGTAATAGTTCGATGTAGAGAACAACATAGAAATGTAGGTAGTTTAAACACCCTTATTGAAATCGTGGAATTTAGAAAATAAACAAATATTAATTATATCCTGAAGACGGAGGTAAACAATTTCAACAAGGCTTTTTAACTGTTTATTAAAAGGAAATCAAAAAAGGTGCAATAATGTGAGTAAAATGTCCACAATGAAACGACGGAAACTCATCTTGTAAAGTATAGTACACTTCATATAATTAAAAAAAATAGCCAGTATTAAACTTTTTTTTTACGTTTGGAAAATGCGCCTTATGCATGGCCACTGTTCAGGGCAACAGGGGATTCTGTGGGGCTTATCTCACGGGGACAGGTCCCCGCAGCCACCGGCTCGCTCGAGGGGCAGGGTGCCCAGAAGCCCACCCCGAGCGGCCCCTCTGGCCGGTCCTACCTCACGGACCGGCCGTGGGTTCCTCTTAGCTTCATCGTGGGCCCCCACCCACGGCTACTGAGCACCACCGCTACGACAAGGCGGAAACCCGGGGGGGTCAGTATTAAACCTGGCTGAACTCAAGTCGATATTCTTAGTACTAAGTTAAGCGGATGTCACTATTTAACTTATGTAAAAACGTCCCCTAGTTGGTTTCCAATGTGAAACAATAAAGAATAGTGAGGAAGATAAACGATGTCACGTACATACGTGCCTTGAAATCTAATTTGAGTACGAAATATTTATCTAGCTTATATTATATACTAAAAAGTTTCACCACATAGCCTTTGTTTCGTTATTATTTTATTCTTATGAATAGTTTATATCTCAGTGGTTAAGCGAACGATCAACAATGCTATTGTCGGGAGTTAGAATATTATAATTTTGAAGCAATGAAAGGTCGACTAAGTTTTGGATATGTTAACGTAACTTGTTTACGAAAAATGTTATTAACGTGACTTTAACGGCAATGGCCTTGTCACATTAACAACTTTGGCCGTAGTGTTTGTTGAGCACCCGGTCAACTCAGATTTTTTTAAGAATACCAAATTATAATTTGTAATCACAAAAAAATAATCACAAAATATTGATTTGAGCCATCCTTCGTCTTATTTTTAACCGACTTCAAAAAGGAGGAGGTTATCAATTCGTTTGTATGTTTTTTTTATTGAAGAAGGTGGCAAACGAGCAATCTGTGCACCTGGTGCTAAGTGATAGCTATCTATAGGCATCCGCAACAAGCAGATGAGTTGCAGATGCGTTTTGGACTGTTGAAACAAGTTAAGTGTTAGTAATTAATGGATCCCAACTTGATTTATTTTTATATCTTAATGGATGAACCGGCGAACTTCGTACCACCTTAATAAATTGATTTGATTACAATTCTTTCTTATTATTAATTGAGATCGATAATATTGGCTGCATCGTGTCCGGTTTAAGTTTTGTTTGTGAACAAATGACTTAAACGACTTTTTGTAATTTCTTACTTGAAAAATAAATGTGGTTAACATTCAACGCATAGCTTTCTCGAAAATTAATTTATCATTTATTTTTGGTGGATAAATAAATAAAGATTGTAGAGGCGAACATGCGACTCAGACTTTTTGATCTCTCGATAATTGTCGTCCCTTTGACGTTGTCCTTAAGCTGATTCTTTATCTCCTTCCTCTGCATAGTCGAGGTTGATTGATGTTACAATTAACTCAAAATACGTGCGTAAGGAAGATCCTGCTTCTGTATTTAAAGGAATACACGATTCAACGCAATTAATTGGTGCTTTTGAAGAAATCCGTCAGAGATTGACATTTTTCTTAAACAACTCTGGCAGTGAGGTCATGTCTATCAATTGGAGTGATTACGAGCCCCTGAGGGTTAAAGACGAATGTAAGAATAAGCCTTGGCGAGTATATTGTCTAACATACGACATCGCATTTTACTCGTACTCGGGCATATGGCGCGGACTCATGTAAAGTGACGGCCAAAGTTGTCAATCCAATCTTCTACGTTGTCCATCGCTATCGACAGTGTTAGCACCTGAAAGATAATTTGTATTGTTCAGATTTGATTTGATTTTGACGGAAACGTATAATGACGAAATAAACGTAAGTACATCAAGAAACTATGAGTGGTTCTAGTGGTGGGACCAATTGCAGTAATTACGTATGTTCAACCGCACAACCCAATTTAAAGATTGATCGCTGAATTTCAACGACTCACCACGTTACGGAGATACTACTGTGATTCTGCAAACCTTACTGATTCGTCGCCACCTAATCGATTTTGCGATTTCAAAATGAATTTTTAAATTTAATTCGCTTAAACTAAATTATTTATAAAATCCACTATCTTCCTTACAAAAAAAAAATGATTTGAAATGTAAACAATTAATCACACTTTTAAGCAACTGTGGGAAATGAATAATTGTGCATTCGCGTGGAGCTGTCAATTAAAAGTTTGGCCACGATCGTCCCCTATTTACATTTTCAGATGTAGACATTATATTTTTTTATGTGATATACATGCGCGCGCAGATGTCCAACGAAAGTCCGCCATTAACGCCACCTAACGTGAATATTTTAAAGTTTCATAAAATTTCACACAAAATTACCGATTTTGGTCTTTTTCTTTTAACTTCTCCTATATTCTTTACTTATAAACCTTGACTGTCATTGTCAATGCCCTGGATTGAGAGCATTGATACAAAAAAAAAATTATCGGTACAACTGTTTTTGAGAATAAGCATGACTAACGAACAGCAATTGATTAAAATATATATTAGATTCCCGTGCTGACGAGTTCACGAATCAGCAATCAGATGTAACAGTCCGGCTTCCGATTCCAGTCCGGATTTCCCGTTATATATATAAAATAAATATACTCGTAAGCCCGTAACCTAGAGGGCTAGGCGGAGATTATCGATTTCGTTTTGCCGCGATCCTGGCTCACTTCTCTCGCTTCTTCTACATCCATATATCTATGCATACTCCTTATATCGCACTTCTTTAGTATGTCACTAATCTGATCGGTATGTGTTCTCCTTCCACGTCCACTACCAACGTTGCCACTCACTTTTACAATATAAATTTGTTTCGTTACTCTCTCTTCATTCATCCTTTCAACATGCCCGAACCACGGAAGCATCTACATATATGAATATATATCAAAGTTCTAATCGCAAATCCATTTTTAAATCAAGATTATCTCTCATAATGCTATTTTTGAACCTTTTATTCAACGTCACGCCTAACATACTTCTTAAGGATCGTATTTCACACAGCATTAACCCTACTAACATGCTTTTTCTGCCATATCCAGCTCCCACATCCATACCTTAAAGTAGGGAATAGTACAGAATTGTGTATTGCCAGAATTAGAAATTCATTACTTTTTAAGACGGAGTAAAGACTCTCCTTCCAGAAGATTAATATTAATAATATAATTTTGAACCACCTACGATACTTTTACGATAGCTATCGCACCAGGCGTATCGTTGTGAACACTGGGCCACATTGCTATTCTAACATCTGCCACCGTCGGGTGCAGACTTGCCACAGTCCTACTTGTTGTTAATAAAAATGGTTGTTTATTTAACAAAGTAACAGAAAGAACATAACACCCGCAAAAATATAAATATATTGGGACACAACTAACATTCGCGTTCGTATAATATTAGTTAGAATATACAAATATTGGTAGTCAGGAAATGAAAACAATTAGATGATATTGCAAAAGGAATTTAATTAATTAATATTCAAATGTGCAAAAAAATCATAATATTACATTTGTAGCTTTATCAGTACCCACTGATACGTAATGTTTTGCTTCTCTGTGCGCAAAATGTACAAATTGTCATCTAAGATTTTTTCGGGTATTTGGTGGTGGTGGTGGGTTTTTAGTGGTGGTGGTCGTGGTGGGTTTTTTTAGTGGTGGTGGGTTTTTTAGTGGTGGTGGTGGTTGTGGGTTTTTTAGTGGTGGTGGTGGTGGTGGGTTTTTTAGTGGTGGTGGTGGTGGGTTTTTTAGTGGTGGTGGTGGTGGTGGGTTTTTTAGTGGTGGTGGTGGTGGTTGTGGAGGAGTATTTGATGGTGGTGGACGTCGGGTATTTGGTAGTGGTGGTCGGGTGTTTGGTGGTGGAGGTGGGGCATGTCGTACATCCTCCGGCGGCTCCACTGATAATAGTTTCAACGTTCTGCCCGAGATTTGCAGCATTCGAGTTTTCTTTAGCAAACACCATGTTGTTGGCTGTGTTTGTAGCTTTATTATTGATGTTCGTTGAACTTTGTGTGACGCTCAATTGTACTAGTTGAAACAAGCAAACACATATCACCAAACATGTAGCCATTTTCTGTAATATAGATAAATAAATGTCAATTAAGTGATGTCGCCTTTTTTCATCAAAAGGGGGCAAACAAGCAGCGGGTCGCCTTTTATAAAGTAATCACCGACGCCCATGAACATCCGCAACACCAGAAGAACTGCAGACGCGTTGCCATCCTTTATGGAAGAAGTACGCTCGCTTTTCAAAGGGCCCTAAGTCGTATGGGTTTGGAACAACCGCTGGCAACAAATTGTTCCACATCGCGGTTGTGCGAAGTAGAAAATTTCGCAAAAATCGCACTGTAGTGGAACGAAACCTTCAAAATGGTTTGGATGGTAATTGGAACTCTGTGATCGATGACGGAATTCAGCGGCAGGAGTTGTTCCAAACAGTTCTTCAGCAAACTTCCCATGGTACACACGGTAAAAATGCAAAGAAGCGCGACGCCTCTTCGCAATGCCAGCAGATCAAGCCAATCAGTAAGAGCTCGCTCGTTGACCATTCGAATCGCTCTCCATTAGTCAAATGGAAGAAGCTGGTAATTTGCACCTCCAGCCCAGATATGCGTGGAATATTCCATGAGGCTGAACTTGCGCTTTATACAGCTGCGGGCGGTCGGCTAGCAAGAAATACCGCTTCGCACTACTGAACACATCAAGCTTTTTGGAGGCCTTGGCCTTGTCTTCCAAGTGACCACCGAACTGAACGTCACTCGATATGTCAACGCCGAGAATGCTGATACTTGCTGAGGTTACCAGGGGAGTGTTCTCGAAGTTAAGTGATTGATTGTTACGGTAAACGCCCAAACTGGTGTCTTTTTGGGGTTGAACACAGGTTTGTTGCGATTTTGCGCGCTGGCCACGGACAGCACCGGTGATGCGCTGTTCACGTACGGTGCTGTCGTCTGAATATATTTTGCCTATTTGGAGCATATCATTGATATGCAGTAGAAACAGGATAGGAGATAGTACACAGCCCTGTGGTACACCAGCTTTAATAGCTTTGGGGTAAAAGCATGCTACGTCGACGACGACCTTGATGCTACTACCCTCAAAAAAGCTGGTAATCCATTCGCAGAATTTCTCAGGCAGCCCGTAGGAAGGCAGCTTCCAAATAAGTGCTTTATACTAGACCGGATTAAAGGCTTCCGCTACGTCCAAACTAACCGCCAAGGCCTCCGCCCATCGGTGGGTAATAGGTATGTTAAAAGATCAACGGCTGCGCTTCATCAATAATCACCTGGGGCTCCTCTAGATACTTCATGAGCTGGCAGTTAATGGTGGTGGCATTATTTTGAGAGAACAAAGAGGTATTGAAAATAGCAGGCCTATTACCATTTCTGGAAGGATCTGAGCCGTCGCCATTCTTTGGGGACGGGTGGGATGTCCTATAGAAGTTCCTCTAGAAAGCCTTGGCGAGAGACTAGAATGCACAAGTTCCTAAAGGAAAACATACTCGCCTCTTTCCAATGGTGGCTACGTGTTCATACTTTTCCTTGCCAATAACTCTTTTAAAGGACCTGGAGGCAAAGTTATACTTTTTTTTGCGCATTCACCCAGACTGTATAACAATCCAGCTTGTATTGTGATAGCTAATTTGCAGGATCGATCGAATCAGGGCCGAGAACTGCCACCAATGGGCACTACAGACGATGGGACAAGAGCTCCATACTCTGCAAGCACCACATCTGCAACAGCATCGGCAATTCCGTCGTAGTCGTCCAGCTCGAAGCAGCACTTGCTCCCATGAGTAAGCTGTATAAAAAGACCGCATCTCATCCCAGTTCGCCAACCTGTAGTGCCAGAATCGGCAATAGTCATCGTTTAAACCGAGGATGGCTCGAGGTGGGCACTGTAATTGGGATGAGGCAATAGTCCGACGAGTCCAAGGGGCATTGACGGAAACCTTGTAGCTGTCTGGATGTGAGGTCAGCGTCAAGGTCCAACAGCGAAGGTGTATGGCTTTCCACATCTGGTATTCGCGTACACGAGGTAACCAGCTGTATATATATGCCAAGGCAAATCGTGGACAGATCTCCCCGCACGATCGGTGGTATATGATCCAAGACATTCGGCATGGTGGGCAGGCAGTAGCCAAGTACCACGATTTAAGCGGTTGGGACCTGTTCAGCACGGTCTCTAGTCATTTGGACGTGGCCCATGAGTCGGTCTGTTTCTGTATTGCCGCTATGGGACCTACAGAGGCACGCGTAGACGAGAAAATATTAAAGTAGGGGCAATTTAGTAGATCATATTTGACATATGTTATTCTTAGCTCCATACTGAGGTGACCTGTTTAAAATACTCGATTAAATTGAATGAACCGATATTCGATTAAATTGAATGGACTTCAAACATCTGTGAACTGAATCAGTTATTATGAAAAATACTTTTATACAGGTACTGTAATCTTAATTAAGTTCCCAAAGATGTTACATACCTCCAGATGGAGTTTCCGGGACCCAAAATTGGCACCACCAGCCACCTTAGCCACCAATTGGCAACTTCGTAAAATCCAGCTCAGTGATTTGTTTCCCGCCGCACGAATACAAAATTTCCGTGTTTGTAATACGCTATAACATGTTATAGGTAGGTATACACGAAACAAAACAACGAAATATAAAAGACGATAGAGTGTTGTTAAAATATGTTTCGTAATTAAATTTAATTTGCATTTATGTATGTATGCGCTGGTAAACCTTCGCGGCAACTGATTTTTGCTTGATAGCTTCACTTGAATGTTCAATTTGTGTGAAACGCGGTATCTGGAGGTATATAAATCTTCATAGATTTCAATAATTTTCTTTCTATTAAATTAATATCATAATTTTATAGTTTATTAACTAAAAAGACTTAGTATTTTTGTTTATGCACTGGTCACAGACTGATGATCATCATCTTGAAAGATATAATTTGTTATTTTAAATTATAATAACATCTTATAATATATTGTTGCGAAATGTTAAACAATGTTTAAGAATCGTGTTACACGATGCTATTAAACGTTACATAAATATAACTACTGTGTGGGAGCAACGTTACACATCCCTAGGTAAACTAAATATATTTTAACAGCCTTTATACCTATTAGATACAGAAGAGGGCATACATAGAGAAAAGTATGGGGAGGAAAGAATGCGAAGATTCACTCATCGGACAACGGACGAAGTCGTGGTACAGCTTCGTTCGACCTGAAAAGCTCTACTGCTATTCTGACCGTACTTTAAAGACATACGCGGGTTAGAAAATTGAGGCGTTTGTGTCGTAGCAGTGATACAATATTCTTACTACAATATTTGTATAAACTGTAAATAATCTTTTGCAAAAATGTATTAAGTGTAAAAACTTACCTTTGTCTCCATTGTGAATGTTGCGATGCGTGTTGTGTTTTTCAAACTGAAGATGCATATTGACATGCAGCTGTTGATATTTATATCACGTAACGTCGCAGTAATAAGACAGGTTGCTAATCAAAAAAACTGATTATTTTTCATTAATTGTTAGTAATGTAATCTGTACATTAATTAACTAATTGGTAATAAAGACATTTATCATGGATTTGAAAAAAAAAACCAAAAGAATTAATACTACTATAAAAGTAGAACATAGTTCTAAATTAGACGATCACATACAAAATCATCGTATAAAAATATATGACTATTTTGATGATTTTTATTACGGTCACATAATGTCTTCTAATTTCTTAATATAATCAATATCAACTTTACCTATTCTGTGAGGAGAAACGATAGTTACAACAACTGTTAATTAGTTACCTAAGAGATCAGAATGTGTCTTGTTTGCTTTTATCTTCCAGGGTGACTGTTTGAGTCCAATCTGGTTTTGCCTCGCCCTGAAACTTCTCAGCACGTTGATAGAGGATTCCAGGAGGGGATTTCAGCTTCGGAAAGGAGGAAAAAAGTGGCCCACTTTTTCTACATGGATGACCTCAAATTATTTGCTCCTAATTACACTCAACTGCTGGAATTGCTACAAAACGATAGTGATTTTAGTAATGCCATCAGGATGGAATTTGGGACAGATAATTGTGCGGTCATTCATATGGACTCTCCATAGATAGATAGAGTAGATAGGGTAGAGTGACAAGTTCAGGGGGCACAGATACCCCTTTGAACTTCAGAACACTCACCGTGGCTGAAACATACCGATACTTGGATCACAAAACGTAGGTATCGATGAGGGCAGCGTGAAACAATCCGTTCGCGACGAGACGACGATGCGAGGGGTACTCAACAGTCTTTTCTCGGGCGCGAATAAAGCACGCGCTTAATTTATTTCTCTCCGTAATTAATTCTTGGCGAAATTGGGTGACGGGATCCACACGGATGTCATATCATGTGACAAAGGACTTACCCCCCTATCCTTGGCAAACGAGCAATGGCAAGACCCGGCGGTACAGAGCGTCTCTGACCGGGAGACGGTATGGAAAGAGAAAGAGCTCCACGGGATGTTCTACAAGGCTCTTCATGAGTCTTTTGTAGACAGCATCTCCTCTCTCCACTGGCTACGTTTCGGTGATCTCTTCGGAGAAACCGAGGGTTTTGTCTGTGCGATACAAGATCAGGTTATTAAGACCAATAACTATCGGAATAACATCCTAAAGGACGGCACCGTCGACATTTGTCGAGCATGTCGCCGTCCCGGTGACTCACTTAGGCATGTCATCTCCGGTTGTTCGGCGCTTTCTAACACTGAGTATCTGCACAGACACAACCTAGTAGCTAGGATAGTCCATCAGGAGCTCGCTCTGAAGTATGGTCTCCTGGATGTAAGACTGCCTTACTATAAGTACGTGCCGGAAGCCGTGCTCGAAAATAACTGCGCTAGGCTCTACTGGGACCGACCCATCATCACGGACAGGACTATTCTCGTGAATAAGCCTAACATCGTGCTGATGGATCGGGCACAGTCCAGGGTATTTTTGGTCGACAGAACCATCCCATATGATGAGAACCTCGTGAATGCTAAAACTGAGAAAAAGAGAAAATATCTCGACCTGGCACACGAGGTGACCGACATGTGGGGTAGTATGTCGACTGAAATTATCCGAATAGTCGTTTCTGCAAACGGGTTAATCCCAGTCAGCCTCTCCGGATACCTGAGGCGGCTGGGACTCCGGGACGGTGTGCTCCGAGCTCAAATGCAGAAAGCGGTGCTTCTCGACACCGCCCGAATTGTCCGCCGGTTTCTCTCCCTTTCCCCCTAACCCTCGGCCATCTGGTCTGGTCCTCGGCAGGGGCGAGGGAATCCCGTCTGGTTGGGACTTATTTATTTGTGTATTTATATAATTATCTTATATATCTCATATTTATTAATTTATTATATATATTATAGTATTCACTTTTGTTATATATTTTAATTATGTATTTATTTTATGTACGTATTGTATATATTTACTCAACCAGACGGAGACAAAATTATAACCGCATAATAATAATAATAATAATCTCCCTTTCGCCCTAACTCTCGGCCGTTTGGTCTCCCCTGCCGAGGGCCTCCCGTCTGGTTGGGATTTATTTATTTGTGTATTTATAGATTGTATATATTATATGTATTTATTTTATGTAATGTATCGTATTTATTTATACCCAACCAGACGGAGATAACATTTTACCCACCACCCTATAATAATAATAGCCTTTACTGAACAATCTTACAAGATGTAAAAAATTAAATGTTAGACCAATTATTTGACACCAGGTTTGAGACTGTCTTGCGCTTCCGCAAAGGCTTACATATAGTATGTAACGTCCTTAATATAGTAATAGTCTGCTTACGCAATTTGCCTAGTGATATTTTGTCTTTCAACCTAACATTAAGCATGCTACGCTCCATACCATGTTGGCAGGTCATAATTTTGCGCATATTTTGTTTTATTATAGGCTCCATGATTAACATTCATACGTCATGAGGGATAAAATGCAGGTATCAAATATTTTTCTTGTAGCTTTGAGTGGTATTTGCGGGTTTTTAGATATTTCTTTAAGGGACCAGTACTTTTTCCATGCTTGTAAAATTCTGTTGTTTGTTTCTTTAGTTGTAAGATCTTTTGGTGATATTATCTCCAAGGTCCAAGGTAAGTATACTCCTCGACATATTCTATTGTGGCGCCCTTGACAATGATCGGAATTTTATCAAGGCTTGTCATTACATTTGTCTTTTTAGAGTTCATTGAGAGTCCAACTCTAGCGCTGTCGTCGACAAGCTGTTCAAGCATCTCTTGTAGACTCTTGGGATCTTCAGAAATTAGGACTAGATCGTCTGCGAATCTAAGATGGTTTAGTTTTATTCCATTGATAGTCAGTCCATAATTTTCCCACTCAAGACGTCTAAATATGGATTCAAGAACTGCCGAGATTTTTTTGGTGAAAGCAGATCCCCCTGCCTAACACCTCTTTTTACAGGGAAGTGGTCTCCTATTCTTTCAGTTCGTATGTTTGCTTTCATGTTGTTATATATCTTGCCTATAATACATACGTCTAATGTATTTATGTTCAACACCTTGCGCTGCTAGCGCTTCCCATATACATGTATGTTTGTGGCAGTCGAAAGCTTTGTTATAGTCAACAAATGCCAAGTAGTAGGTGATTCCGTATTCGTTACATTTCTCGATGACTTGTTTCATGGTGTGTACATGATCGATTGTTGAAAAATCGCTGCAAAAACCTGCTTGTTCTCTTGGTTGGTTTTCATCAAGTGTCTTTATTAAACGGTTTAGCAGTATTTTGGAAAATAAGTACACGTTGGACATCAAACTAATGGGTCTATAATTAGTTATATCACCTTTATTACCCTTTTTATGCAATAGAACAATTGTTGACGTAGTCCACTGACTAGGTATATATTCTGTGTTCACGATATCGTTAAATAAGTCTGTGATTGTGCCTAATAATACATCAGATGTTCCTAATAGTAATTCATTAGATATGGAGTCTGCACCCGCCGCGTTGCCCCATTTGTGATTTAATAGCTTTGGCAACTTCTTTTAGTATAGTTGGGACTTGTTCGTTACTAGTTTCATTATTTCCAATAAGTTGATGATTTTCGTCCGGTATTGTTTCGTCATTGTATAACTCACGGTAGTAGTCAGTAGCTACTTCTGGTATTTCTATTCTATTAGTTTTGGTTTTCTTATCTTCATGATGTATCATATTGTCTTTCCAGTCTGTACTTTCCTTTAGCTGATCCAAAGCTTTCTTGACACCTCCTGTTTTTTCGATGTAGTAATTTATTGTATTATTCCTTCTTTTTTGTCTATGTTTTCTGATTTCCCGATTGATTTCTTTACTTATTTTTCCTATCTTTATCTTGATATTTTTACGGTCTTCATATAAGGGCTTTCTTTGAGCTTTTCGTTTTTGGGCCTTTTTGTCTGTATACTCATTATCTATTCTATATTTATTATTAACTATCTTTATTTCGTTTTCAAGCAAATTATATCTACCTTGAACGTCCATGGTATTCTTTATTGTTGTTAAATTACTCTCTAATAGTTTCAGAACGTTTCCTGCAATTGGTAAAAGTATTGGCTTTTTACTGTTTTGAATGTTTTTCCTATTTATCTTTGGTTCTAAAGAGTGCATTTGTTCTCGAAGCATTCTGTGATCTGTGTTATAGTTAAGTTGATTAACAACGGCAATATTCGAAAATATTTTTGGTTTGTTTGTTAGAATGTAATCTATTTCGTTTCTAGTTTTTCCATCTTGCGACACTCATGTCCATTTTCTATTGTAGTAACTATTCATGATGTGTAGGTTGTATTCTAACGCGAAATTTATTAGTCTTTGTCCGCTGTCATTCCTTTTCCCAATTGAGTATGGTTCTAATACATTGTCTTCACTTTTGTTCCTCTTTCCAACTTGACCATTAAAGTCTCCCATTATTATAATTGTTTTATCCGAGATTGACATAATTTGATTGAACTTGTTGTAAAATTCATCTTTTTTGTCTTTTGCTTAACCTCAGTTGGAGCGTATATTTGTACAATTGAAGCAAGTAGTTTGTAGCCAGGAAGTTTTACATTCAAAATGGCTATCCTATATCCTACATGGCGATTTTCCTCAGAACTCTATTATTGCGTTTTTCAAGTATCTCTTAACTAATAATCGTGGTCCATATATCGCAGCCTTTTCGTTAATGTGATATAATATGTACTTTTCCCTTTCTTCCGTTTTCTCATCTGCTCTGCTCAAGTGGCTTAAGCCTATTATATCCCAATTAATAATTTCTAGTGTTTGTTCTAATTCTAATAAAGATTCCTCTAACTTTATCGATCTTGTGTTAAGTGTAGCTATATTGATTTTTTCCTAATTCTTTCATAGTGTTGGTTGTTGTGTCTAATTTCAGTGGACATTTTTGCTGTAAGCTTTTGGGGGTGGTGGTCTATCTCCCCTCGCTGACCAGCCGTATTGGGGATCTGTTAATGTTATTTTTGTATTGTTTTTTGTTCTCTCGTTTTCGGTGTCAAATAATTTCTATGTTTTATATTGCTGGTTACAGTTGTTCTCAGTTTCTTCGACACCATGTATTATTATATTGTTTATTCTATTCGCATCCTAAAAATACTTTATTTTTTTATTCAGAGTTAGTATTTCCGTTTTTAAGCTTTTGTTTTCTTCAACTATGGGTTGCATATTATCATCTATAACGCACATCAAATTGGCAGTTATGTTCGATGTGATTGTTGCTTTTTGTTTCTCCAGTTCAATTTTCATCATTTGAAATAAGTTAAACATATCCTCGGACATACCGCTGGTAAATAATGGTAATATGTAATAATATAATAATGATACACGACAATAAATTAACGTAAAATACCTTATAAATCTAAAACACGAATGGACCGGCTCGACCAGTGAAATACCACGAAGATAGAACGAATACTCACAGAAGACAGGCGTGATGTAGAAGTATTCTGCGTTTAGTCTGATGAGTGAGGTGTCAGAGGCCTAATTCTACTCCTCTTCCCTTTCCATCTATTTCTAATAAAATGAGAATGGGAAGAGGGCGGGGGGGGATTTGGTCAGAGAGTCGATAAATACGAAAAGGAAGTTTAAGTTTTAAGTCTATTTTGTGTTTCCCCTTCTGTCGACACTCCATAAGGACAGTCATAAGACTGCCTATGTAGTTTTTGTTTTTGGCAACGTAGCAATTGGTTTGGGAGATATCGGCACGTCCTTTAACTTTGTAGTGACTTGTTTTCTTTTAAAAACGGTAAAATACGTTAGCACAAATCTAAACGTAAATTCTAAAACTTACTTTTGTTCCCATCATGAATATTTTAATGGTAATAATGTCAATTAATGTAATGTTATCATTTATATTTTGCGATGCTGCGGTA
>JWHW01016379.1:447043-461464 GCA_000931545.1 Papilio glaucus | reverse complement strand
TGGGTTACGGGCGTGAGCGCATATTTATTTATATTTATTTTTATTATATTTATATAATTTAATAAACAAAGTTGTGAAAAATATATCGTCATCAGTTCTTGATACGACCGTAATTTTTTGGGGCGTATAAAAGTGAGTCAAGTAATATTAGCCCCCGGATATTCCGCAGCATTTGAAAGTTACTGATTATTTAAAAGTGCTTTGAGACCTTAATAAGTTATTTAGTTTCGTGCCTAAAAAGAATACCTTTAGTTGTAAGCACATAATCTTATAGATATTCTATAAAATGGATTAACTATGAGTGAATTTATTATAACAAAGAGTGGATTATGAAAAATTAATTGCATGAGAAAGTTAAAACTACGTCTACGTCGGTTTGAAAGCATAAACGATTATATTCTTACTTTAGACAAAATCTGGGACAATAACAACACAAATACGAATGTTAACTGGTACAAGAAAATGACATCAACCTACGCGTCTCGTTTTTAGAGCGCTTATGTAAATCGCCACATCTGGCTGTTTTTATAGCTTATAAAACAGCTTTGAATACATTCTGAAATCGTATATATAGAGACATAATAAAAATGAATAATAATCAGCCTTTTATAGTACGTCTCCCCACTGCAGGGACACAGGCCTCCTCTCCGAGAGAGGAAGAATATAATATAAAGAGACATACGGCAACTATAATACACCAAATCATTCCATCCATCTCAAATCACGACTGGGCCGGCTCGACCGGTGAAATACCACGACCTCACAGAAGATGAAGCGTGAAGTGGAAGTATTCTGCGTTTCGTCTGATGAATGAGGTGCCGGTGGCTTAACTTCAGTTCCCTCGCCCTTCCCATCCTTTCCTAGTAAGAATAGGATGGGCGAAGAGGAGAAGAGAGTTGGACCGGGGACGGCATGAATGGGGAAAAGGAAACATCCCATTCCCATCTATCCGCTCCTCTGTCCATTAAAGGCAGGTAAGGCAACTGCGACTCATTTGCTTGTCGCGGGGATGCCTATGGGTGGCGGTCTCATAATATGAGAGGAACCGTTTGCACGTTTGCCACCTTGTTCCATAAAAAAGGTAGTATTTGGGTTTTTTACCACTCTGCTGCAACTATCATCACATGCACTAGCCCAACGCAGTGACTATCTGAGAAGCCTTAATAGAGGAGAGCATTTCGTCCATTGGATATCTAAAAACTGATTGATGGAATTGAGTATAGCCCAAGTAATAATTTATTTTAACAAAATAAACATTTTAATTGTTCTGCTTTAAAGAGGTAAACACAATAAACCTATGACTTCGCGTTATCAAAACAATTGTTACACAATCAGTCAAAGTGAAAACGCCATAATTATACAGGAGGATATAATACACTATTTCATGTAGCTATGTAGTAATAACAGCAGGGCGTAGCGTGGTATCGTTATCATACATTACGCAAGAAGAATGCGCTTCGCAACAAACAAAACTGTTAGCGAGTTTAACCCCATTGAACGTGCAAACATCACTTTTGGGGCCACTAGGCATCTTAGTCCTTGTACTAAAAACGTTACCCACGTGTTCCATTTAATATACATACTTAATACTGTAGTACTAATTGTTCGTGTATGAATTTAGGGTATCAATTACATGCGATACATTATTTAATAGTTCGTTAATGGTTTAAAGATCACCTTAATGGAGTCAAAAGATTTAATAGAATCATAATGTACTTTACTATCCATATGGAAATGTACGAATGACGTCTGACACCGTGAAAGACATAAAAAGGTTCAGTTAGAAAGTTATCTTGAATTGGTTGACGTCAATGTGACACGTGTGAATTGACTTAAGACCTTAGATACCTAGTTGATCATTAATAACGCTGATAGCCGCATGATCGGCTTTCTTTAGATCAGCTACGTCCTGACTGACCTCTAAGCCGAGCTCATTAAGGAGAGAAGTGGAATGTTTAAGAAAAAGGTCTAAGTATGTTGAGGTTTAGACGAGAAAGTAAAAATATTTACGCAACCATAAATAACTTTAGTTTTTTCAGCAGCCGTATATTTAATTAAGGGTAACGAAATCTTAGTCCTGTAACACATTAAACTGGTTTTAGAGACATAAAACTAACTTTGTTTTCTATTCGATGACAATAAATATTCTTGTATCTCTTTGTTATCAAACAATATAGTCACAATACGCCTTATAGCATAACCCATTGTTTAAGTCTAAAAATACTACACAAATCCACCTGAGGTTAGAACGCGGCTTGGTGATAGCCTATGGTGATTACGGACTACCTGAGGATTATTATAAAATACCACGTAACTCTGGGTGTCTACCGACTTCGCTACGGCACAGATACAATAAAACTACTGACTGAATTATTTTGACATTTCTTTTATCTCAGTTTTGTCATATCTCCAAGGTCGAATAACTTCAAGTGATATAAGAAGCGGTAATGATATCAATGTTTTAAAAAATTTCGTTGTTAGTAAACTTTCTTTATTTGTAATGAAATTCTTCTTAATATTTAAACGGTTAAAATGTGAAGTCATAATTCCAAGCGTAAGTCGCAAAAATCAAATATACAAAAACGTTTCGGCCTTGTTTTGTACTATTGAAAACGAGCTATGAACATTTGAAAAAGACATTCTAAAAAAACTAATATAGAAGTTTGTAATTTAGATTCAAGGCGCGTCTTATTCGCTTTTGTTGTTCACTGGATTGTAAACCGGTTGTAGCACGACTACCGTAAAAGGTTTGGTACACTCGAAGATACCTGGCATATTAATCTGTTGTTTGGCCGTAACAATCGTCAGTCTATAGTCAAAATATTGAACAAATTGAGTGCGAGCGATTTTTTTATGTTAATCATAATATATAGAAAAAAAAAAGTATATACTTCCCGTAAACCAAACATGCCTATCTATTCGGCATTAGTACAACCTACGCAAGATGCGTAGATGCGATTATCACGAAGACTAAGTTAATATAGTGTTTCCCACAACTGCGTCTATTACAGCGCAAGAGACCGCTGTCATCCTTCGTGACCCAGCCGCCCCATTCGTCAAGATTTTTTTAAACTAATGACATTGTTAAAACAAACGCTTAACAATTGCGTAGGATAAAAAGTCATGGTTGTAATTTTTAATCTTGGTACCTGACTTGAAGATGCGGAAATATTTGTCCGAACGATTTCTATACTCGTATCTACACTTTGACAGACAACATATGTTATTTAACTCGCATTATTCCTAATTTAAGTAATTATTGTCCTTATTAATTTTAACACAAACAATGGCTAATGTTTGTTTAATATTGTAAAAACGATAAGATTGTCTTGATATTTTTATTTAATTTTAATTAAATTGATGAATTTTATCAGTTCGCGTGTTGCCAAACATCTGTAATCTTGGCGTACGACATACAGCTGTGACTATGTAAACAAACGTAGATAAAAAATAAAGATAAACTGGTTTCACAAAGATGGCTGCCGGCCGCTAGAGACGGCTTATCGAATGAGACGTGTGACCTCTTTACCAATTACCCAGGTTATCTATGGACAAAGAACATACATAATCTAACTGGAAAACATGTGGTTTGTTATTTATGTAACCCTTATTTATAATTTATTAAATCATAGTGAATTACACTACAAGGCTACTAAGGCAAACAAATATAGTTGCCTTTTTCAGGAAATTCCCTTTAGTTCAATTTAAAAAAAAAACGTTAACTTCAACAAAACTCTTTTAATAAGCTCCGTGACGAGTTTTTTTTTTATTATGGACCACAAATTTAGCACCTATTATAGCTTTGGAAAGAAAACGCATGAAAGTAAGTGCTAGTTACATGCCAAATCTGCATACATGCTCTATGGCAAACAATGTCTTTTTAATTTAGTCAATTTATTCGCCATGACCATTTAACAATTAAAACTCTGAATCGCTTGGTTTGTTCTCGACCTAACAAAATGAAAGACTGATTGTTAGGATTCATCGAGAGAAATCTATGGTACAATAAATAATTATATTATACATTCGAGGCACGCGTCGCGTAACTAATTGAATGGCAACAGAGTAAGGGGCATTCGGGGCACGATCAAAGAAACAATAAATGATTCACAACAGCGCCTTATTACATTATCACATCCGAAGATCCATGTTACGACGCCGGTCAGATGTGCCGCATGCAGCGACCCGATAACATTACAATAGTCAATTATTATCTTGCGTTATAAGCATATACATGAAAATGTTCTTTAATGAACAACCACAAGTCACAATTCACTTGTTATAAACTTGTATCAAATAACATTGAAATGCTATTTGTTATATTATTTATTCATCTTCCTCTAAATTTGTATACTTTAACACTCTGGACTAAATAAAAATATCTATACAGCCACAATGTTAAAAATAGCCACCAAACAAAACTATAAATTACGCACGTTAAATGGTTTTCAGCTATGATTTTTTATAAGTTGTAAACCTACTATAAAATATTCTTGGTCGTACCATTATTGAGAAAAGATAATTATGCGAACTATCACGACACAAAAGACTCGTAACTTGATAAATATATTTTATATTCGCAAATAACTAGTGTTTTTTAATGAAAAAAGGTGGCAAACGAGTAAGCGGATCACTTGATGTTAAGTGACCGCCACCCATAGACATCGCAATGACTCATTCAAATGAGTCGCAGATGCGTTACCTACATTTAATGGACAGAGGATAGACAGGTAAAAGACCCCTTTTTCGCAATTATCCCCTTCCCGTCTCATCCTTCCTATCCTCATAAGGAAAGGATGGGGAAGAGGAATAAAATTGACTTCGGTACCTCACTCTTCAGACGAAACGCAGAATAATTCTACTTCACGCTTGTCTACTGCGAGGTCGTGGTATTTCACCGGTCAAGCCGGCCTAGTATTCGTGCGACAGATCTTTTTGTTGCGGGCTCTACTACTGTAATTTTTTTTAGAATAGTCTGACAATGGAAAAACTTATGTGCCAAAACGAAATAGGTTCGAGTTGACCGTTGGCAAGCCGCCCGCGCTTCGCGTAAACATGCTATTTCAGATCGTCATTCAGAAAGTCAATTCGATCGCCTTATTGATATTCCATCGTGCCACTTCCTCTATACTGTCAACATATTTAAGATGTACGAGTATGTAATCAGAATGATGTACTGAGCGTGTTGTACATTTCCAAAAACATACAGCCTGATATAAAATAAAACATTACACACATGAGTTCATGAAACTTATATAATTCGATAAAACGATGCAATATTTTTCGCGTGGGTTCGGTGACTAATATTTTGTAAAGCAAATATTTGATAAAGTTATCAGGCGTCGTTTATAACTAAAACGTATATGACGATCGCAAGTTAAACATTTGGCGTGGCCCGTGACTAATTCGACGAGCATTAAGTAACCATCGCCGGGGTGGACGACCGGCTGTTTGTCCGACGCACCGAGGGCAGGTTCATGTATTTAAAGCGCAGTAAAACAAACGTGTACGAATGGGAACCGGCGTCGGCGCGAGGCTGTTCCTACGTGATAACAATTGTCTCACCGCGACTTGAATTTGTAACGTCGCCCGCCGCGACCTTTCGCGTCTGTCAAAAAGAACGATGGTGATCTTTTGATGGATTACTCTAGGACATACCTCATCCGTACCAAAGGTGTCACCCGTTTAGAAGACATTGCCTTACCTGAAAAAGAAAATAGATATATTAATTTTTAATACTCAAATTATAGCGAAAATGTTAGTATTAAACAATTATTAATTTTTGGAATTTTGTTTTTAATTTCTATTTCAATATAAAAATGTATTTACACATGCTAAAATACAGTAATTACTATATAAATCAGAAAGAGAAACGAAATAACCTTACCATGTAACAATTAGGTTTATTAATGGTGAATATAATGTGCATTATTTTTTATACCATTTGGTTACCTTACCATTGGTTACATGATCTTATGGTAAGTGATACCACCACCATGATGGCACAGTGTTACCAGGACTGTGAAATACAAAATTCAATTTTGCTCACAACGAGATAAAAATGATGTACCATTTAAATTAATAATTAGAACCAAAACTAAGAAAATTTGCACACATGTATTTATTCCTTTCTGTCTAAATAGATCGCTGCTTGCCTGGTTTTCTGCAAGCAAGTATAGAAAGCTTTTTTCTAAGTATTATATTCGATAATAACATTTGTATTTAATGGACACAAATGTATCAAGCTACTTTTTCTTTTAGACAATCTTAGATCACAGGTATCCGGTGATTCCTTCACATTTATGCGCGCCTATAATTAGGTGTAAATAAATTTAAAAGGATACAGGTATGTACTCTAATCGGCCTTCATTAGTAAATCACAATATTATCGATAGGTAGAGTAGATAGAAGTATTTATTATCATTCATCGGTCAAACCATTGTTTGCGGGAACAACGACTTAATGCAAGCAGAATAACTTATAAATTGATTGTTTACGATTGTTGACGAATAACTACTCATTTAAATTTTATAAATAAATGGTTCATATTAATAGTATTGAAATATAAACTAAATTAGCAACATAATAAGTTGTAATCGTTACGTTTGTAGCGCCTCAAAAGATCTTCCTGACAGATATCTTCTATTCTAGTTTTCTCCCTGTACAGTTGGGTGAGAATACATTTTGTGAGATGGTGGTATTTGTTATATTATAATAATACATAAACAAATTCATACAAAAGAAGCTCGGTCGCCCAGGTACTAGTAATAAATAAACAATATGATTATAGAAGATTTGGATGTAAACGGATCTAACGTAGAAGGCATAACGGGTAAAATATCATATATTTGAGAATAACACAGACATTTACCTCGGGTTAAAATTTACTTTTAAAACTCACATATATGTATATAAATACGCGCAGGCGTTATGTTTATTTTCGAAACATTGGAATAGTGACATAAGTTTGTTGAATTTATTGTGCTAAAATTAGCATAGAAGATCACCTTAAGTGTCGAGCGTGACCGCTTATACCTACACAATGAGACGTGGGCTGCAAGAAAACACTCCGCACAACACAGAGATCAAATAAGCACATAGATTCTGATAGCTACTTAATAAATTACTTCTCGATTCTAATAACTAAATAATGTGATCTGGACAGGAATAAATAACAAGCATATTTGTTGTTTTTTTTTTAAAATATTAAATAAGAAAACTAATGTAAGATGTTTGAATATCTTTATTTAAAATACCGTGACCTTTTTAAGGACTTTTGGCCTTACTCGATAAATGCTCCGTAAGTACTGTCTAAGCCCGTCTCGACTTTTTTGATCTGCTTCAAATGAGCCAGGCAATGAAACAAGCTTATCCGTGACTGGAGCCTTTAAGTTTACGGTGGAAGCGCTCGGACCGTTACAGAAAGTGAGCACCGTGGATTCAATACAAACCCTCTGATAGAAGTAACGGTACGCGTCGAAGTTTGTGCACGATAATTCAGCCTAAGGCCTAACAGAATTCAATGAGCACGTGACGTGGATGATATGAAGCCATGGGTTCACACTGCCGAAAACATTCACAGGAAACATATTGTCATCTCAGTTTTTTAGAGTGAAACCTTGTATCGCGACTCTATTTTACGGAAGTTAACTATTACTATTTTATTTTCCTATTTTTTCTGCAAAATAATGTTCTAAGAGTGTTTTAAATTTGCCCAAAAGATGATGAGATTAAAATTAACTGGTATTAAAAGTATAATCTTTCGGTAACAAAGATGAAGCTTTAGACTTAGAAAATTACTTTCTTTCTTAGGAACACTTTTCTTACACCGAGATACTGCCCCTAATGGCAGTTAAAATTATCTCGCTGTCTTGTTCATTAACAAGACGAGAAGTTCACAATTAACTACTAAAATCAAATACTTTCCACCATATTTGGCTATTTATGCAGCTTAATAAATAATTTCAATACAGTAATACAAGAGTCTATAACGACTCACGCTAGTTTTTGGTTTTTGTAGTGACATTTGTGAATAACTTGATTTCGAATATCATATAACAAGTGACCACGAAACGATGATTCGCAAAACAAAAGTACGCGTAACCATAGTCTACCTGTAACGAATTGTAATAACCTTTTAAGACGTAACGAGGGCTCGGTGTCAAAAACGTGGGAAGTTACAATGTCTCATTAGACGTGTGTACAAGTCTATTTGTGGAAAAGGTCAATGTCACTTAGGAGTTAATTAATAGAACGATGAACGAGAGCGCATCTTATATTGTCTGCTTTAATAAATCAAATGTAAGACGAGACGAGTTTTAACGAGTAATTTACTATGGATTCGCCAAATCATCTAATACATTAAAAATATTGATATGGCTGAATATGGAATACGGCTAAGTCGACTTAATACTTATTGGGCATGACTTGTTAAATTGTTAGTAATAGAAGATAAATTACATTTTTGAAAGCGAGATATATAATTACGTACCATCGCCAAAAAAAGTAAGACTAAGAACCTTCGATCATGGGCGTAGTGGCTTATTATATCAGTATTTTACCACATACTACAGACCACGTCTCTGTAACTGTATCGTTTGCAAGGAATCCTAACAACTTTCAAAACAGTTCGTTCGGAGCGCTTTGCTGCTTCAGTTTATTGGCTCATGACAGTATAATTATAAGTCAATCGCTGTGCGCTGAATAAATTTTAATGGATGTCTTATTGAATATTTAAAGATCACAAAATCCTTAGTATAAATTAACTGGAATTCGTATCAAAAGAACTATAGAGTATAATAGGCACTGCAAATAATAGCGCAGCTCCTATTTAAGATTACAGATGTTACCACATTAAAGCATTTATATGGGAAGGCATAGAACAACTAAAAACTTCAGTACGTATTCACTACGCTGATAATAGAAGTAGACAAAGTAAAGTGTTTGTACATGGTGGAAATTGAAATAGATGATCCATGCTCATATTCTTTTGAATATAAACAGTAAAAATAACTCAGGTTTATCAGACACTTCCAACTCGTTTTAGTTAGTCCAATAAATAAATAAATCTAGAAATACAACTCCGATACCTTATACTAGTGTCCTATAAATTACAAACCAGGTCGACACGTCCGCAGCTCTAATTATCAATCTAATTAAAACGTTAGCACTTTATCCAATGACCGCAGCTTACGTAAAATATCTTGTTCCTCTTTAGAACTTGTCTGAGGAGTGCGAGCGACGAATTACGACATTCCGAATGTCCTACTATCACACTCCTCGGCGACACACCGCACGTATGTTTGCATTATTTTAAAATATCTTTATTTGTAAAGAGATTAACTGATATTGTAGAACAAAATCTATAAATATATGTAAATTAAAACAATAAAAAGTAGCTCGGTCCCATTTTATGCAAGCCTATAATTTTTTCACACTTTCATATGATTTTATGAGTCATCATTTCAATATATTTCTGGTAGTTTTATAATTTTCATATTTCATTTAGTACCTTTGTATAGTCATACGATAATGGATATGTTATGTGAAAGTAGGAAAAAAGACGAAAAGGGAAAATCATGTAAAACAGTGAAAAGTTATTGTGACAAAAGAGTTTGAAGTTTTTGCTAGTAGTACTTACACTTTCTACAAATAATAATAAAGTTTTTGTATTAATCCATAAATAATGAGCTTGTGACCGTAAAAGTGACGATTTAAAAAGTGAAAGAAATTAAACCGAATAATAACAATAAATAAGAGAAAACGGAACGCTTAAAATGTAACAAGGTTTGTATGTCAACATTGATAAGTAAACTGTTTACTTTAAAGCAAGTATTTAGAAATTAATGCGTAATATAATGTTGAACCTCTTCATCATCATCTTTATTTAACACCACAGTTTTTAGATATCTCTTGATTATTCAATTTTTACATGTAACTCCGTTCGTACGTATACACCATCGTAGTACGTGGTCACCAGTATTTGTGAATGTATTTGTTTATCTCATTTACAAAATTGATTAAGATGGTAACAGCAAAACCGAATTCCTAAAATGGTTTCTTTTACTGCCTTATTTCAAGTAAATTTTTTAAATAAATCATCTATATTTTTAAGTATCTAGTAATTTTTAAACAATGAAACACTTAAAATATGCTATACAATGCCGGTATGAGAATTGTATAAGGTCTAATAATCAAATGCACTTAAGGTAATTTTGATATTGAATACGCAATTTATAACGGCATCAAATTATATGGAAACTCCACAATGTCGCTGTGGAACAATGAAAGGTAACCGCATACGCTGCCAAGATTTCTCCAGAACATCAGCGTCCAAGGTAATCTGAACCTTATTACTGTCGTAGGGAATGCTTATGTTCTTTGTGACAATTACCGCGTATATAAGAATGAGTCCTTGCACGGTTGGGTGCCTAGAAGAATCTCGAGGATCTTATTACAGCCTCTTCGGACAGGTTTCAATGTCATTTGTAATAATTTAAGTTTACTAAGAGGGAGGGAAACTAATGAGTTGCCTACCTTTAACAAAGGGGGGACTAACAGAAAATGATGTTTCCTTTTCTTATTTATCCCCTCCATGGTCAAATCCTCCTCCCCTTTTTTTCCATATTAGAAATGGGTGGGAAGGGGACGAGGAATATAATTAGGCCACCGGCACTTCACTCACCGAACAAAACGCAGAATACTTCAACGTCACGCCTGACTTCTGTGAGGTCGAGGTATTCCACCGGTCGAGCCGGCCCATTCGTGCTACAGATGTTGTTGCGGGCTTTACCACTGTTAAAAAACTTTGTGTTTTCAACACTTTATAGAGGCAAGAGGCAAAAGTAGCCCTTTTATGAAATCAAATCCCGGTACCGTGTGATTAGCACTGTTTTCCTTTCTCTCTGTCTCTATACTTTATGGCAGAGTCGTGATCAGAGTGTGACGTGACTACTGAAATATCGCAACACACTGCTTACGGGTTTTCTTTTAAGGAACGGAACACTACGGAACTAACGTTTTTCTGTAACTATGCTCCAGCTTTTATGAAGACCTCATGGTAACCAACAATTTGTATTTATATACATCTCAACTAACGCGGGGATCAAGGGTAAAACAGTAATTTTTTTACCGTAAGTGTTTTAGGAAAATTTAACTTTTGAGAAGTCATTGGAACACGCGCAATAGAATTTGATGGGGATTTGAGATTTACTTGCAGAATTGGATATTTATATCGTAATTAAAAAGTAAACTAATTTAGTATTTCTACTATTAAATTTATTTTCTTAACATTTCTACCACGAATCAATCCCTATAAATATTCTTAAGCGTACTAATCGAACAGTTGCGGTATTCTTATGAAATTCGGAATATCCAAGAAAAAAACTAGAAACATGGCAGACCTAGTTTTCCAAACACAATTGATTGACAGGCTCAGTGTAACATGATAAATCGCGAATAGCGAATCTATGAGGTCGGCACATTGCGGCTTTCGCCGGGCATCGAACTCACACCGCCTTTCGTTACCAGGCAAAAATAACGGTTCATTTAAAAGTAACGAGCCGCAGAAATTACAACACAAACACCAAATACTCTTCAAATGTATGAAACGTTAGACAATATTTCATTTTAACGAGGAATGTTAAATTATATATTGGTTTGTGTGGCATCCTAACTGACGCTACAATGTCATATATCGTTTTTTACAGACTTTCAAAAGTGAAAGAGGATACCTTTTTAACAGTGGTAGAGCCCGCAATAACAAAATCCGTTGCACGAAGCGGCCGGCTCGACCAGTGAAATACCACGACCTCACATAAGACAAGCGCGAAGTAGAAGTATTCCGCGTTTCGTCTGATAAGTTTGATGTCGGGGGCCTAATTCTAGTCCTCTTTCTCTTCCCATACTTTGCTTATAAGAAAGAATGGGAAGGGGAAGAAGACTTGAAGGTGGAGGGGATGAATAGGAAAGGGAAATAACCATATTCTGCTTATCCCCTCCTCCGTCCATTAAAGGCAGGCAACGCATCAACAACTCATTAGTTAGTTGCAGATGTCTATGGATAGCCCTCGACTGTATCATAGTAACATGGATAAGAAATACTAAATAATTTAGACGTACATTACTATATGTTTTTGTATTTTAGTTGCTTCGCTATTGTTTCCATTCAGTGCGATATCCTCTCCCCTCAACGCCTCCGTATTTTGAATGGCATCGTACATTTCCATGCGTTATTTGTTCCCAACTTCCGTACAAAGTGTGGGGTAACAAGTGGAGCGTGCAAACCGTGGGGTTGAGTCAGCACATGTGTTGCGAACAGACACCATTTCACTTTTCCACACACACACTGTCACTTGTTACCTGCCATCTATATAAAAATGCCTGCTATGGTATAATATCAACTATTTGTTATTTACAAAACATATAACATCGATAAATCAAATAAGCTAAGCATAAGAAGGTCAATATATATGACGTACTTGCCGTACATAATGTACATCTCTATTGACCTTATAAAATTAATAAAGGTTACACGTTATTTTCTCGCTCAATAAAGATCTTAATCAATGAGAAAGTACTACGTCTTTACAGGAAATATCTTTTCTGAATGGCAATAATCATCAAGAAGTAATGTAAACGCCGCCTTATTATTATGTGTTACTTGTTATACATTTATAAATACGATGTCGGCGATTCAAAATTCATTACATACAACGCTATAAAAAACTTAAAACGTCAATGCATTGCCCACGCCGCACCTTACCACGCGTACCCTTGCAGTGACATCTACCGGATGCAGACTATAACCCGCATTCAAAAATGTAAGCATCGTACTTTATTGACAGCAGCCGAATTCTATTTTTAGCTTTTGACGCAGGTTGGAGAAGGTGACTGCTGTTTAAATGATCTTACAACACTTTTTTCATTTTGTAAGTTCATTTTTAGAACTCTAAAACATTGTAAAAAATATGCTTCTTTTGAAGCTCACTTTGTTTTCAAACAGAAACAATTATTATAACAGTTATTAAAAGCAAATTCATTGACTAAGCTCAACTCTTTACAACTCTCTCTACAAAGGAGGTGTATTAAACAAACAACAATTATTTTTATTTTAATAACACAGTAGAGTAGTAGTTATTTGTAACCGAGGTTACCCTATTATTGCTTTTTACTTTTTAAACTAACCAACAGTTAGGAAACTTTAAGCAACATCCTTTATAACGTCATTAAAATTTAGCTTACAAGGACAGCATTATTAATTATATTACTGATCGCTGCAAACAAATGACTATGTAATTTTTTTTTAAAGTACTGATAGAGGTGGTAATAAATTTATGAAATTTGTTATTTTTAATGTTTCGTCTTGGAATAATCAAGATAATATCTTAACATGTTAATATTCTAACTTGAATAGAAAATCATACCGCAAACAACATTTAATAATTTCCCTTATATTCTGGTTGTTTTATATACCTATATATTGCTTGTGCAAAAAATGATTTTAACATATCTCATAAAGCCCGCAAAGTGAAGTTTAGTGTGCCTATGCACATTCTATTGTTTTTATGGTTATAAAAAATGATACAATCTAAAACGGGGACGTGTATGCAAATAAATCGTTATTTTTTAAACGATTTCATATTCCAATTTCCGTAGAATGGAATGGAAATGGAATCAATCTGTGAAAGTTGAAAACTATTTCTAAAACTACTTATTGAAACAGCAAGTTTAATCTAAAGTCTTGTCTATTTATATATGTAAGTAAGTTAACTGTTGTTTGCTACTTATTTACGTAAATAAACATTCACACAGATTGAGTCTGGGCATCGTATTTTTTCGCAAGATAAGAACTAACTTGTGGCATTAAGTTACATAAAAAAAAACTTCATCGTAGGTGTTACCTAATAATCGGCATTTCAAGATGTTTTGTGTTCATAACATTAAAATACAGTAGGTAAAGCATAACAAGCGACAGCAGATAAGCTTAGTGCCTCGTTCGAATTCATCATGCTGTGGTTGTTCGTGACAAGGATACACACCGGTGGATAACCGGCCGTTTGTTTGCTGACCATGTCTACGGAACGTTTTAATAAAATGACCTACATAAACAAATCCTATCGGCCAAACAAAAAGTCTCGAAAGGAGTAGAAATAATTTTGACATCATTGAAATAAATAGACCTTGGACTTATTAGCGCTAATTTACATATTTGCAATACCAAATGAGTTTATTTCGATTGAAGGTGCACTAGACTAAATATTATGGTCTAAATTTACAATTTACTGAAGACTTCAACGAAATACATTTATGTTTAAATGTGGACGTATTAAAAAGTGTTTGAAATCGTTAAAATGGATATCCCTGAATATTGCTGTTTCATTTTTTAGGATAGATGGTCTCCTTTCTTCTTGACACTATGAA
>JWHW01016379.1:416527-440335 GCA_000931545.1 Papilio glaucus | reverse complement strand
CGTTCATCAAAAGTAGGCAACGCCTCTGCAACTCGTTAGGTTGTTGCAGAAGCCTATGCGCGGCGGTGATTTAATATCAGGTGAACTGCTTGCTTGCACTTTTGCCACCTTCCCCTATAAAAAACATATTACTTATGCCTGAATATAAATCCCTCGCGCTCTATCTTTATAAAGAAGTCACCATTTACGTGAATCACTCGAGTATATTTCATGTTGACACGCTATATCACCATAAAATAAATATTAGTGTACGCTGAAAATGTTGAAAAACTTTATTTCTGCGAAATTTGCTTAAAGTATTTCTTGATAACAATAGCAAACTAACTTCTTTCGTGGTTGAGTCATTTTGCACATTTTAGTGAGTTGATAGTAAACATACGACATACAGAAATATAAATAAATTATCTTTTGCGCAAAAGTGAATTACATTCGCAGACACAAATTCTAGGCTGTCGTCCAAAATAATAATCACGTTTAGTAATTCAATATTAACAACATCTTAAAATTCCGCACAGTCACGGAATTCGGAATATGTATAGACTTGGCAAGATATCAATACATCAGAATATATGTTATTTGCAGCGAATTAGCAACAAATGGTCTGAACATGTTGCAATCTAATGAACACATTTACATTTATAATGTGGTCAAATCGTTGTAATATAGAAGGATATGTAAACATTAAGCGATAAGATATTGATGTGTTGACAGGATAACAGTGGTGTATATGTGGTAGACGAGTATATCCCCTTATCGAACATGCTAATACTTTACAGTCTATGTAAATGAACTGATATGATTATGCAATTCATATAGAAAAAAATCTCAGACTTAGTTTAAAATATATTTAAAACCTCTCCACTTTAAAAGTACTTTTACCAAAATTGTACTGTCCCATTCCTCTATCCCTCGTCAAATAAGAGATATAGACATCTTAATTGTTTTACTCCGATATGTCCGGTGTCAACTAGTCAAATGACTATAGGTCTTCTTTAGGTAATCAGTTCATCTAATCGAAAGGAACCCTGCTCTACTTTCACTAAGAAATAATCACGGTTTAGGAACCTATCTTTCTATTTTCACATTAATTGTATGCGTATTGTATCTTCTACCTATCATAAATCTATATGTATAAAAAACGATGTGTGTTTGTATGTTCCCTATGGACTCCGAAATGGAAATTTACAGGGTATGTTTATGATTGGTCTAGCGGGTATTTCCGTCAAGTTTGGTAGCGATCAGATCAACATTAATGCTACCTGGGCGAAGCCAGGGGGCTGGTCAGTAGTTATTAATACAACGTCAGTATAGTGAATATATAAAATAGGCAAACATTAAAATTGTAAAATATCGTGCAGTCGGTCGATAAAATCAAAGTCATTGTATGATTCCGACAGTATAAACTGCAGCGTTTATACTTATTACCGTCACGGTTTATTTTATTGCATCAGTATATATTTGCAATGTATGCTGTTGCTGCATTTTCAATTGCACATTAACGGTAACTACCGGTACGCCGGCGGCCGCCTCGGTAATGGCGTCTCAGATGTTCGTAAATGTTACCATTATTTTACCTGAGGACAGACAATCGCTTATTTGATTGTTACTCGCATTTGGCTTTAATAATACATTAAGGGATAAATGACAAATGGATAGCGTATAAACATTGTATTTTTATTTATATTAATATATAAAGCGTATAAATGTGCTGTGTAAACATGAGTTTCATATAAAGTATATACATAAACAAAGTGTTACAAAGTCAAGCCAAATTCAAATCGAATTCTCGAAACGTGTTCAGCAACAACACATTGAAATCAATAGAGCCGTTGAACCTTTCAACGTCTCAAGTGGCAAATTGCACGCCTTCGATACGATCGGAAAGATCGAGAACGTGAAATACCATAGTACTCTGTACAATAAATACATTGGGACCGGTCAACTTAAGGCGAAGTCATATTGTAAATAAAATCCGACTTCAGTCCAAGGATAGGGTGCGATTTCTAAGAAGCAATATATTTGTTCGTTTGTCTAATATGTAAATGAATTCTACTTTAATTATATTGTAACTTTCTGAATTCCAGTACACTGCGTCAAGCTATTCTCAGATGGTAATAGCAAATTAATTGTCTTAGACAACAACTGAGTAGAATTTAAAGTACTATAAGTCCTAAGGTCGACATTGGCCTTATGGTAGTACTATAAACTGTCCATAGATTAATGTTGAAAATATAAAATACTAAATTAATGGTAAAATATTTGGTGATATATTCAAGCCAGTTCTTTCACTTTTGTCCACGGTGAATGAATTTGCAGCGGTAACAACACGATTTTGACAACGTTACTTTTTTCAACTATTCTAGTACCACACTCGTATACTAGTATTTTACTGCTTTAAATGCCTGTTAACAAAATGAAGAATAATGTATTGTTTTTCAATAACAATTGTACATACAACAATTAAATTTGTTATCATAATTACGAGGAATCGAGTGTACAATCATCTTAACAGTGCAGCAGAACGTGCATTTCATGATAACCTTCAGCAAACGTCAAACGGGCCGATTGTGTAATCGTGTTGGGAGCTGTTAAGCCAACAAAGGTACCCTTCAAAGGAGTACGTTGTAAATCATACAAACGGTCGTTAGAGGCGCGTGCGGAGACCGATAATGGTGATAATGTTGCGCCGATGTAATATGTATCTTAATATATTACCACTTAGATCTTAGTTTACTTTGTCGGTTACGTTTGAAACATTTGTTCGGCCCATAGACCGTGGACCGGTGATAAATGGTACGGAACAATCGCCTTTTGATCCGGAATCACGTTCGTTTCGGTCCTTACTCCTTCAAGGATGACATTTAAACTATAATCGCTATATCTTTATGTTACAAAACAACACTCGGAATTCTTTAAGAAAATGACTTCATTAAGTTATATAGCACCATGTTTTGGAGTATGAAGCTAGTCGCGTTCTATAGATAGTACAACATTCAAGAGTGGTAGAATACTGAAGGGTTTAGGGAGAGCTCGTCCGATATAATACCACCTACTCTCGAATACCAGTGTTATGTACTGATCGTACCAGGATGTTAATAAGATGCTGAGAGATGAATTATATGTATACCTTCTCTTGTCGCACTACACCCGCAACACCTTTGAGCTGCTAGGACCAATAGCGAGGCCATTCGTCCTAGCAACAGACACTGAGTCTCTCAAGAACGGACATGATACGTAGATGACATCCTTAATATTTAAGAATAAGATAGAGTGATATTACTTTGTCTCTGTGAAGCAGCGATATCATAAAATAGTAGTGTATTGACAGAGTAAAAAAAATACTGCTTCTTAGTAAAAGAGCATATCAGCAGCGTGCAAAACAAATCCGTAATATATTCTTTAAGTTCTCGTTAATATGCGTCATTGTTTATGTATGGAAAGTAGGCAAATAATGAAGCAACTAGACATCGCGGTAATGATTAATGGAGAAAACAATAAAGTTTAATGAGGCGTATTCACCCGCAATTGATAGTGGGAGCGTATACTTTGTAAAGCATTTATGTCAGCTTCAAGTGTTTGTAATAAACGACTTGTTGATAAAGATACGAATTAATTTTTAATACTGTAGCATTATCTTAAAGCACTAATCTGTTTTTTCCGCTTATGCCACGTCCCAAAATAGTTTCACTTGATGACAATTTCAACTTTTTGATTATAAATATTCAAATTTGAATTCATATTAACATTACGTAGAGATATAAAAAAACTTGACGTAAAAATAGCATAAATTTTACAGTCCAAAACTGACATTAAAAGAATTTTCTTTTAATGTTTGTTTACTATTCAGTTTTATGTCTTCGAATTTGTCTGTCGCCTAAAAATAAGCTCAATTTAAAATTAAAATGGCGCCGCGGGGGCAGCCGCGTCAATAAATTACCCGAGCTAATACTTCCGCGATGCCGGCGGAGCTGGATTACATCAAACACTAGAGACATGCCCCGGTTTCGCGCGGATGGTGATATTTACCAAAATACATCTATTTTGATTGCACAGATCTATGCTAATTAGTATGGATGCATTTGGCTGGCTTCAGACAGTTTCTGTCAAGTCTTTGTTCTGCTAATCATAAGCTATCATGAGGATGATGATAAATCAGATTAATTATAGGTTATTCGTCATTTTAGTTAATAATTACGATCCATTCATAATATAATCTCTTGAGAATTGGGACAAATATAATTAGGATGTTTTTATAAACATTTTTGATATAAATGTGCAACATTAATCTAACCGTGAAAACATCTGAACATAAAACAGACACTAACAAATGAGTAACGTTTTCACGATTGTTTATTTTCGTTCAATCCCGTAGTGGCGCCTGGTTCACCTTGACCGCAGTTCTTGCTTGGCATAAGAACCAATAAACGTTGACCTTCCCACCCCCGCACAAATGTTACAAGAATTATCTGCGAAAGGGAAATTAAAAGGAGTTTTGGGGCCCATTGAATATTGTTACTAAACGTTATATACAGTAAGACAAATTCTCATAACGGCTGTGTTATTTTCGTGGCTAAATTCGTAGATTGTTCCCGTTCCCATCATCATCATCAACAGGTTGTTCCCATACATAAATAATATTAACAACATCGAACAGCACGTTACAAAAATTAAAACAACTAAATGATAAGCAATTGATTTAAATACAAAGCGTTTAAAGACAAGACCAACACAATTCCTTGTTAACGTTAAGATATTTAAAATCAGTATTTAAGGTAGGTAAACGTACACAAAGAGGTCTGCGCACGTTGATACCACGTGTTTACCGAAGACTTGCTTTGATTCAGTACCGAGGTGAGTGTTAAAATCTATTTCGAGCTTGCTTCGAGACGCGTTTGTTATGGCGCGTAGTAGCTGAAAACAAGATTTCAAAATTCTGGGGAAGTTACGCTCGGTTTCCTTAAACAAAGTCTTTTGTTTTAAACAATTAAACCGTTTATAAGAAGCGCCAAGTGAAAAATTAAGATAATATTTGTAACCGACCAAATTTCCTGTATGTGAACACAATAACAATTATAAATAATCACATGGCACCTTGATACTTCAACATTTATTGAGTCCTTTAAAAACCAGGCGAATTAATAAAGAAAGGCGATTGTATAAAAGGTCAAAACATTTCAATGACAGTCTAAACTGCATAACGCTTGACTCTTAACTCAGACGATGATCAAAAACCACAGAAGTGATAATATTGAGTAAGACGTAAATAATTCGTTAACAAAATACTATTGAATGGTATCAAACAGACATTAGAACAGACATTATTTGCTCGTTAGCAAATTAAAAGGTATATTGCAATATATTAACAGCAACTGGCTGATCCGGCAAATTTCGTTCCGCCTTATTTGTTTTCCCGTGCCTTAGTTTTTATTGTACGATAATTCCTAAGATAATCATTTAAATTAAGTAGTGTAAAAGATTATCATAAGGTGCGTGATATGCTTATACTTACGTATTTATGTTGATAAGGATTAATACTGTATCCGTCTTAATAGTTATCCAATTACTGCATTGTACGTGACATTTATTTCGACAATCAAATGGGTATAGTAAGCTTTCCTTAAAAGAGACATAGCATGTATCTTTTAAGCAAAGTGCAACTTTTGTATGAACTTTTTTGTAGATATTTTTAAGATATACAATTCCGTAGTACATTGATTTGATCTATCTCGTAAGGTTTAGCCAGCGTTTGCAAAGTAAGCGCACTAAAATATATTTTAACGAAAAATCTTTTAAATTCTCTGCTGTTCTCTACTAGAATATGCATGTATTGTATATATTATTTTAAAAGATATCACAGACAGTGGAAACGATTTTTTATATCGAAAAAGGTGGCAAACGAGCAAGCGATTCACTGATGATGTTAAGTGAGCGCTACCCATAGACATCTGCAAGAAGTTGTCTACCTTTAATGGACGGAGGAGAGCATAGACAGGATAAAAAAAGATATTTACTTTCCGTTAATCTCCTCCCCGTCCAATCATCCTCCCGTTCCCATCCTATCCTTATGCGGAACGGGTGGGAAGGGGAAGAGGACTGAAATTAGGCCTCTACACCTCACTCATCAGACAAAACGCAGAGTACTTCTACCTTACGCCTGTTTTCTGTGAGGTCGTCGTATTTCACCGGTCGAGCCGGTTCATTCGTGAAAAGATGTTGTTGTTGCGGGCTCTACCACTGTTACATACTTTTTTTACTGTGTAAAGATTACAGATACATTGGTTTAATCCGTTATCAGCGAAAACAACGAAAGAGCACGGAAAGGTTGAAAGGTTCTTACGATTACCTGGTCGATTATAGTTTAAGAATTGAGCATAGTTAGGACGTATCTGTTTATCGTTTGTTTTAAATTCCCTTATCTGTTAGAGAAAAACATTTGAATAATATATTCAAGTCAGAACAATAATCGCAAAAATACAAGAATTTGCCTAAACAAAACCATACGTTAATTAGAATCAACGACAGGCGTAATAAATTTTCATATTCGTCGAGGATAATAAGTTCGCCAGCGGAGGACAATAAACCGAGTAATTGATTCGATGCGAAATGGAGCCGCCACCTACAGTGCACCGAAATACGTTAACGATGTATAGCTGGTGCCTTGCTCGGAGTGCATTTTGAATTGTTTGATTAATCACCTACGATGTTGAGTCCAACCCAGATGGTTAAGTAAGAGGATATATTTGTGCATGGATAAGTAGTGATTGCCCTAGTAGTTATAAATAATAATCTTGAAACGAGTAAGAACCATCTCTCGAAAGAAGCTGTTTGTGGACGTCTAGTTCTAAGAAGCGTAAACTTCTAATATTTAAGTGTATAATTTTTGTTTGAGATTTTATTTTTATTTGGGCATTATTAATAAGGTTACTGGTTGTGACATTTAGGATCTATTACAGTAACTAATAGAAACGGACTTTGCAATTGTTCCCTCATTTTTAAAAGGAAATGGAAACCGAAAGATTTGATGATTTAATCATTCAATCAAATTACATCCAATTTTTAGACTGTAATACTACAAAAAACCTCGAAACCCCTAATGAAACACAACACCAAGGTCACAAAACAGCGTACACAAAGGTCGTCCGTCGAACCTTGCAACTTCCGGGCGAGAGGGGATGATCGACAACATTACCGGTGACGTTGCCTTCGTTACGGGTCAATGCCCCGGCATGCACGCAATCTACTCGGGGTTGGTGTGCTATATAAAATTGTTTTACGGGGACACGTTAAGTTTAATGATATGTCATTTATTGGATAATATATATATAATAATAAAATAATAGCGCTATATATATTCATAAGTATGTTTAAGTACTTCGCTTCCCTCTTATTGTGGTCTAGTTTGAAGCGCTTTGCACATTGATTCTTAAAGAAAATATCTGACATAGGAACCCATCATCCTAATTCAATACTTTTTAAACTTTGACACACGTGTTCGCCTTTTCTTGTGCACATAGGTGTCCGTTAAATCTTTAACGGACACCCATTTAATATATGTTCACCGTTCACTGACACCGTGAAAGTATGCAGGTTATAGAGCACTTTCCTCTTGCAGCAAATATTTGATCTAGAATGTTCCCGTCATCGGGACAGATAAGGTTATGGATAATTTCCGTCAGCAGCGGCGTATCTCGATTGCGTTCCCACAACTATCAAACGTCCGGATTGTGAATCATTTTTGCATGAGCCCATGAGTTATAATTCTATTAATAATATACACAAGTTTGTCGCTGATGATTTGAAGAGGAAATGTTACAAAGTTTTTATTAAAAAAATTCTATATAAAGTAATTCACAAGAACAATTTTAAAATGCGGGTAATAAAAGGATGTCGCGTAATATGATCACCGAGTTTGTAAGTGACAGGTTGCAAGCCTGGCGGTCATATTACACTAGTAGTGGTGGTCTTTTATCCATTGTAATGGACCTGTTCCCACGACTCCGGTTTTATTTTATTCTTTTAGGAATACTATGAAGTTAGCAATGTTCGTTTTATTACAACATTTACGTTAAAACTAAAGTTTTGAGAATGACTACTTACTATTACTTAAACCTGGCTGAACACCATTACTCTGTTTTAAGTTATTAATCTTGTACTCGGTAAGTAAGACACATAAAATTCAATAAAAAAAATCATTAAATAAACAATGTGCTTTTTAGTGTTATTTTTTGCTTTCTTATAAAACCATTAGACGTAAATTTAATTTACTTTCAGCGAGAAAAACTTACTTTTATGCCTAAATTGAGATTACACACCATAGTCCATCTAATATACCCCGTCCAACCATTTATTTCACTTTCGACATTTGTACGCTTATGAAGTTATTATTGAAGTAATAAACCAAAATGAAAATTTTGTATACTTTATGCGAACTGTTTTTACTTTATCACGATTCGTAGTAGCATTATTTATGTAAAAAAAAACCTTAATTACGACGATTGTTATATAGATAAGCTTCCATTTTATAGAGTCATAAACAGCTTACAAGTATGTGTAAAGTGTGGACCACACCGTAAGCAATGGGGAATTGCAAATAAATAAGGAGTTTAGAGCGGCGTTAGATTTAGCGGGCACCTGCAAAGTGTTCACGGCTCTACAGTTAAACCGTTTAACGTTCATCTATAACTGTTAAGCGAAAATTATCGCGCCACGCTTGACAAAATACCCCACGTCGTCTCTACATTGTTGAGCCCGTTAAACTGTCGTCAAACTCCTTAATGATTTTATATTTTATTTATTAATATAAACACTTCTTCGCAATAAATTTAATACTGCTCGGAAAAACAAGAACAGATAAAACAATTTACTGTAACAATTGCGTTTTTCTTTGAACCAGTATATAATTCTGGAGGAGATTTATTGGGATAATGGGGAATTTGCTGTGCGTCATTTATTTTTCCCTTAAATTGAAAACGAACAGCGATGCGCACGAATATTTATACTTCAGAATTTGACTAATAATAGGACAGTAAGAAGGTTGTACGTTTTAAGGTGAAAAAAATCTTACCATAGTTTGTTCTCTTATATTTGCATTTACGTCATAATGTATTGGTAAAAACAAAAACATACTAAACATTCAATGTTTAAATATTTTTCACAGCGTTATCAGGCTCGCATGCCCCACGATAAGGAGCAAAAAGAAGAGCAAAAAAGCACCTCTGTTCTTGCCACTGACGTCATCCACGGAACGAGCGATGAGATAATGCCGACTTTATAATGACAGCCCGCTCAATAACAAATGGTTTGTAATTTAACCGAGGTCGTTGGCAGGATCGAGAGCGAAGCTACCTGATTCCGAGAGAGCCAATCTCGTTTTGTATTTTTTGTAGTACGAAACTCTCTAAATCTAAAAGGATTTTATAAAGAGTATAAAAAAAAACAGTGTTATGAATTTATAAAACCTGTTACATATTTTGTTTTAGCTTAGAATCGAACCCAGAATTTGCAGACAGTTGAATCTAGCCGCTGCTAGATGCCGTCTACTCACTAACTATAAATTTATATTTGTTTAAGGTAAAAGTAGTCCAAACCAAAATGGAGTTCTTTGCCAACTTGTCTTCGCTTGTTAATATCAAGCCACGTTACACCACAACAAGACTAATAAATTAGATGGATAACCTTTGCGCGCATAAAACATACGAGTCAAGAGCGTATTTAACATGTTTCTGTCTGTACGTGATGATAAGTAACGACCTACATTTTACATAATGTAAGTGATCTCGCAACCGTGCGAGCACTCTCCGATGGGAAATGGAATGAAATTGAATTTCAACAGTAATTTCGTTGCGATTGCTTCAACGAAGGGGTTATTGTAAGCCTACTTTTAAAGCGGACTTTCAGTCATCCCGTTTTCGGCCACCTAAATAGTTTTAATGACTAATGTGTTGCGGATGTTTTTTCAGGTTACGATCTCTCATGGCATTATCTTCAACTAATAAAGGTAGAACATTCGGCACATCGTGACAACACAAACATTAGGCAATGAAAGTAGGTTTTATTAAAACAAACATGTTCAACTTATGTTCTCTTTCGGCTTACAAATATTTGGACAACTTTTTCAAATTAAAACAAACATCTAAGTCCTGCATGTCGCACTTAAACTGACATTGAGTATATATTATGGCAATGATTAAGTACATATTTCTCATTGAATCAAAACAATTATAACAGTTTTACAAGACATATAAAGACAAATTTCTTATGTAATGTATAAATAGTTAGTACATTACTAGCATAAAGGTTTTATGATACTATAATTAGTAATAACGTAGTCCTTTTTAAGGACATGCTCGAGAGAACGTGAAATAAATCGAACACCTGGCTTGACTTACAGACTGTAGAGCTTTGTGTTTAGTCATCGCAAACTTCCGTAACGCTACCGGACCGATGCATAAAGATAATAAAACGCTACTAGTCGCATTAAGGTCGATAGTGCGGCGATAGTATGAATGCGGGCTGTATAAGGCCAAACGAGCTGGGTGGAAGGACGCGCTTTACGCAATGTGCATTGTTCGCAGCATTTGTTGTACGAATGAGCGTTTTGTAACGGTTTACGATCGTAATGACCGACGACGGCGACCCGATATTACGTTCACTAGACGTTTATTAACTGTAAGTTCCATATTGCACAAAGGGCTACACAACGATTATTATGTGGGTGATATTTTGTAGCTATTTATGAGGGATTGAATTATAGATTTGTTTGCACGTTGGAACGGTTGTATTCCGGTAGTTTACATTAAATAGCGGAATAGCAGAAAATGCAGATTGAAATCAATTATTATTTAGTATCTTTTAACAAGTACAGTAAGAATAAAAATTTTAAATGAAAAATATACTTTTTGATTTTTTTAGTCAAGTTGATGCTGCCGACCCCACATACGTGCAGGAGGTTAACAGTTATAGTAAAATTTTTAGACATAGCGCCATATCTCATCTAATAATTGATTGTAAGGTCGGTTCCTCACTGGGAGCATTCTTTTGTATTCCAGTTCAGATTTGATTTTGAGCATCACGTTACAGTACTGCCTGACTGATGGCATTCGGCATAATAAAATAATCTATACAATGCTCGAATCTGAACTGTAACTGCATGCCCCCAGTGAGGCAACGCCCTAATACAATTGAATCGGCTTGATCGCAGAGAACCATCAAATAATAATGCAGCAAGCCCAACGCTATAACCAATATTGGCGTTTCATTTTCAAGGTGTAGCAATTATTTATGCAAAGCTACAATATAATTTATACTATATGTTAGGAACTAAATAAAAATACGAGGACAAAGACAAAATGTCGTCTTCTCGGAAAACGAGATTAAAAGTTTTAAATTACACGACAATGCTTTTACTATTAAATTATATCGATGGCGTGTTATGGCACATCACTAGTGCCGTAATACGATAGCGGATTTTTCCGAGTCCTATCAATCATAATAATAACGTCAATTTATTTGTGACGCGAAATGGTGCGCGCCGTCAATGCTAAGTGGACGTACATTTTGCAATTTAGATTGCACTAATTGTGGGCGCGTGGCGGCCTAGCAGCAGGTAGTGGGTATTTGATAACTAGCATTGATTATGTAAACCTTCACAGCTCGAACTAAGAGAAGGTTAATAAAAAAAATATGGAATGGACATTGGAATGGAAGTAGGACCTCATTTTAATTGATTAATGATGGCAAATACAAACAAACCAACAAAAGAGTTTTCCTTTTGGACGGACGGACAGCGGAGTCTTAGTAATAGGGACCCGTTTCGTACGGACCCTATTACTAAGACTCCGCTGTCTTTGGGTACGGAACCCTAAAAAGTATAAAATTTAAGAGGCTTGCTGCAGCAATTATTCAATAAAATCTCGTTCGACCTTCCTAAAGGGCGGACAAGGTGAACTGGGCGTGTGTGTTAGATAGCTAGTTGGTTTGCCCCTTGTCCAATAAAAAATTTAAACAGATTGCATTTAAGATGCTTTTGTATCAGTAATCTATCGATCATCTATAATTTTATCCAACCGTATCTTTAACAATTAGAATTCAGAAATGTTAACTGTTTGAATGAAAGACGAATTCGTTTAATATATCAGATTTTCTATAGCTACTTTTTGTTATAACATCCATCAACTACTTTCATTTTGATTGCCTAATTAAATTTGTCAAATTAATCTAGCAGGGAAAGTACCCCACAGAGCAACTTCAGTGATTTAATTGCTAAATCTCTAGATTGCTCTACGTTTACACACCGGCGGTATTTTAATTAATACTACAACAATTTGTTATAAATCGAGTTTTGAAAGTAGAGTAATAGATATTAATTTTAAAGCGAAACAAACGGGAACAATAAACTGCTTTTGTGCAATAAAAATAAAGCTATACAAGGATTCGAGTACATATTCGATAATAATATCCTATGGCTTTTGGTTTGTATGATTATTTTTTCTATTCTCACAACTGACTAAAATGAGAGTATTGTTAGTAGCAGTGATAGGTAAAAAGATGTTGATACAATTGACGGTAAATGAAAAAAAAATGTTAGTAGAATACCTAACTGATTTTCCTCACAACAGTCAATTCATCGTCAATTTCAGCTTAAAATAAAAATAGAATGTGTCGGATAATGGTCACCATTTCTTCTAAAGCGTACTGATTGATTTGGTAAAAAGAAAGTCCACAGGAAGAGCTAATACAAAATAAATCAGGCAAACAATAACGCATCCTCGAAAGAAACGATCAGGAACGCAAACAAAGTTTCGTTGGAAATCGTTACGGACGTTCATGGAACGGAAGCATACCAACTATTTCAAACGAGCCGTGAATGAAGTCTTCACCGTCTACAAAGATATGGATTGCTTTTAAACGTAGCGCTGTCTATATCTGTCCGCGACGCCGTTGAGAAACGTACGAAATATATCGGTTTTGACCTTAATTCCATTAATTAAAAACGACCCGTGAAAAGATAAACTGGTTATAAATATAACATTTTTCTTTCATCGGACTTCCGTTAATATAAATAAAAACTTTGTTTTATAAAAAATAAGCTCGCATGATAATTTAACAATAGCTGAAGATGTTTGTTAATTAATTTTGTACATGTTAACGATAAACGAACATGGCGATAGTTTCACTTTAAGTGGAACTATCGCCATGTTAATTTTTAAGCAAACGAGATTTTATGGTAGGTGTTCCCGAAAAATGAGAGGGATATATCTATAAGAATATAGGAAATAGCTTCCAGGTTACACCCAATCGGTATTTCTTCTGTGCGTGTGCATGTGACTGAACCCCTCTGAAACAACTGGACTGATTTTTATGAAATTTTGTGAGATAGCGCTGTCATCGTTTCGACGACGTTTTAGCGAGCCAACGTTCATGCCAGACAATATTTGCTGGACAGAATGACGTTTTTAATAAATCGATATATTCGAAATACAAAAACCGGGACTGATATAATATGTGTTCCTTTCTAAGGGTAAAAGCTCGTTCGCCTGTTTGGTTGGCGCGACTTATTTGCCACTGCACACGGATAATATTTTCGTAAACAAGTATTGCCAGCTATGTCGCCCATTTAGATACGCTTCGCGTGCAATGCGCCAATAAAAATCAATCATCTAAAAATAGGTTAGCACTGTTTAAAGATATCGGACTGCAGACAGCGGTGTGCACCATTCTAGCAGTTTTATAGCGCAATAAATTGCCAACATGTTTATTCACATCAACAAAGCTGGCCACTGAATAATTACATTCGAATACGGGTTAACAACGGAACTGATTGACATGATTCAGTTAATGATACCCCGATAGCTGGAAAATTGTCGAATTTGAAGAAAATTTAATCTACGATGCCTAGTTTAGTTTTATATTTTATTTCCTAACCAGTACGACTTAGGGTCCTTCAAGAAGCGAGCCTATCTTTTTCTTAAAGGTCGGCAACGCATCTGCAGTTCCTCTGGTATTGCAGGTATCCATGGGCGTCGTTGATCACCTCGGTGTTCCCGACGCTCGTTTGCCTCCTTTTCTTATAAAAAAAAAATACGTTTCTTACCGCAACTTATGGTACGTATTTTTTTAATTTCCATTCATTTCAATGTTAATCTAGCGTAGTTAGCGCTACAGCTGCTGATTACAGGATTATTGTCCATTTTTACCTAATTTTACGTATGTTTTTTGCAATATCATTTCAATATATTTTTTTAATTTAATCGTATTTTGATTATAGATCAATCTAATAATAAATCTTGTTCAACTTTTTATACTATGATATATTTACTATCGATGTTAACATTTTATATCCCCGATTATTGCTGTTTTATTACTATGATAAACTAATCTACGTGCGTAATAAATAATCCAGTAAAAAATCCTGAGGCATAATAATGAGAGATTGAACAAAAACTTTCCATTGATATGTCTTTATCGATGTTAATGTTCACAAATAACACGAAATTGTCCGTTAATAAAATCGTAACAAGTTCTCTCATTACATATTTAGGTGAGATAATTATTTCTTTGGAGAATATTCAGAATATAACATTATTATATAATTAATGAATAGTCTCGTCGTAATGGTTTAAATTAGTTTTGTCCATGTATCAAGACTAATCAAACTGCAACGCGAATAACTTGCACAATGTAACTGCACTTTCTTACATAACTGTGTTGCGTATGGGCTAAGAGATAATTGTTATTTGGAGCGGGGAAACAGTCCGGAGCCTTATTTACTGTGGACAGAATGATATACATTTGATGTGTTAATGCCCGTGTTACGAAGCCAGTGGAGAGATAAGGCGACGAGCACACGGCACCTTGACTCGCGGCCAAGTTACGTGCCGCCTCAATGGCAATGATCAGTAGCACGATGTGCTGACTCTCGACTCTCAATTGTATTTAGCATTAACTATCAACGAAGTAAAAGAAAATGCTCTAGAAAGTAATTTGTTAACATATTCGGAAACTACTGTCCTATTTGTTCTTACAGAGAATAAGGTAACCAAACCTTGCAAGATAATTAATATTAAAAAGAATTCCTAAGTTCTTTAAATAAGAGGATAAATCTAAACGCATCCAAAAGATATTAAGAATATTATTCGTAACAAAGATAAAGACAACGAGACACGAGCACATAGATTCTGACTGACCTACTAGCCGGCGCAATTATTATGAATCTTGTCATATGTGTGGACTCCGTGGCAGTGGTTAGTAAAGCATTCTAAAACGATCAAAAAGTTTACTTGAATAGTAAGACGTCATTGACTGAATATCTTTGTTATCTTTGTATCATCACTTATTGAGAAATATCCATTCATTATAAATCGGACTAAAAATTAGGACTGCATATGTGCACACGGTTTAATATGGTAAAAAAACGCAACAATATTACCCAATATAGATACAATTTATTACTTTAAGACACGTTACGCACACCTCTGCGATTATTACTAATAACAATTATAAAAACTGCATGTTAGCTGTGTTCTTAGTCAGGAGTTATCATCTTTTTTGTTCCATTATAATTAACAGCATATTTTGTCACTAAATTAATTGAAAACTAGACCAATATTCGAACGCACAAAATAAGTTAAGCTGAAACATATTCATAAAATGATAGTTATATAAAATGTGTGGTTTTATGTATTAATATTGAAAAATATTAATACATAAATCCACATTTTATATAAATAATCATACAATATACGATTGGTAGCTAGGTCAGCACCTAGTAACCAATTCCTAAATGTTACGTCGATTAAGCTGGACCGCCGCAGTGCAGTTTGCTTGATATAATCGCTCCGAGCGACGTAATCGCCAATTTATTATATTATCAATCTTAATTAAATAAAGCATATAGGAAAAGTTTTCAGATGACGCAATTTAGTCAAATTAACGTACACAGATAGTAACGATAGATTTTTTGGGAGAAATAAGAGCGAGTTAAGTTTTCTATAAGGATTAATATGAATGATTCTTAATTTATTTCTGATATTCTCTTTCTTTACGAGCAAAATACTTATATATAAATAATAATAAAAGTATCCAGCTTTTACACACGTTTAATTAAAATGGTGTAACTACTGCCATCTTGTATGACAAAGTAAAAATAATACTTGTCCTGCCATCTATTGGACCAAGCCGACAATACCTTACGGTGAAACCATTGTATTTGTTCTAGATGGCGCTGTTAAGAATCGTCTATCACTAAATACCACAATAATAATAGTATGTAATAAAATATTTGATACTAATTCCAACGCGATTATGCATAAAATTTAATATTGTTTTTATATATTAAATTAAAAAAAAATGGTATTATAATATTTACGGTAATAAAGTTTATTTGTTGTAAACATAAAAATCAAATGAGCCAAATTAGTCTCAAAAGGATAAAATTCAAATATATTTTAGAAAAAATAAAAATATAAGCCGCCCGAACAGGGACTTGAACCCTGGACCCTTGGATTAAAAGTCCAATGCTCTACCGACTGAGCTATCCGGGCTCACGTCATATAGAATGAAATACCATGAGTAATGCTTAAAAATATAAATTATTTCCAAAGAGCAAACCACTTTTCCTTTTTAATGACTTTTTTAGTAAGATTCGTATCTTTTTTAATTCGTTATTTATAGCGATACTTTTGTCTTCATAATTCTCAATAATCATATCCTCGTCAGTATCTTTAATATTTAAAAAAATTTAAGTGATTATATAATATACTAAGTAATATGTACGGGACTTTTTAAAATTGTATAAAATATTCACCATTTAATTAGTCTTTTGAAAAGCGTAAACCAAAAAGAGCGCCATCTATGGTATGTGGAGGGAACGGACGTTTAAATCAAGCTTAGTTTCGCTATTCGCCGCCAGATGGCGATGGATTATTCTTCCTATTCAGAACGAAATATAACAAAATTAAGAAATCAAAACATAAGCATTAATAGAACAATACTTATTGAATGATAAATGTTACATGAAGAAGAAGTAAATATGACCAGAAAATGAATGAACCTTGCCAACATACCATGTAAAACTTCACTTCAAACCCTGAGGACGATCTGCTCCCACCTCGCAGGGCACAGGCGAGAAACATTAACATTACACATATTGTAATACCATTCATTTTTCGGTATAAACTTTTGGTTGACCAACTTATTATTGTTCTATGTCTTTCTGTGTAAACATCGTTATTTTAAATGCATGTCGGAAAGCCAGTTTTGATATTAATTGCCAAAATGATTTATATATGTAATTACGTAGTTTCAGTAGATAAGTTTAACATCGATTAGTTGTTTGAATAATTATTCTTTTCTCGATTGATAAGTGGGTTCAAGATACGGCAATCTATATGTCATCGACGATAAAAACTTAACATCAATTGTTTTAGGAATTAAATTTGATTTTGTTGTTGAAGTATATAAGAAATATGCCTTTCCTTACTTTACTAGTAGTAATTGCTCAAAGAGACTTTAAAAAGTCAGAAGCTAGCCGTGTGTATATTTTCGTATATTTGTTTGATTACTTGGCATCATAATAATTTAATTTTGTTCATTATTAAGCCTCATTATATTAAGATAATGTGCACTTTGGATGTTGCTCATCAAATTACAATGTTACATAACTTATCATCAAAACATCTTTCGACATGGACTTACAAAATATTTTGCAATTCTGGTCCTTTGTTTAGCTCAATAATGAATGGTATTACAACCTGCTCTAAAATCTTAGGCTCGCTACGAATCTCTTGATCTAGCAGATTAACAATCTCGTGATCTAGCCATTTAGTAGGGACTTTATTACATAGCTTTTCTAAACTAGTATATGTTTATTAACAAATAAACCAATTATTGAATATATCTAAACGTTACTTACGTTCAGTTACTGATATTTTTGTAAGCCTTAAAACTTCTATTATCGAATATATTACTTGTTTCTTACAATTAATACTATTCAAAGGTCATACATATACTTGCGTACTTTTCCAGAGTACGTATTTGCGTTCCGGTATTGGCCCGGTACGGTAACACCGAGTAATTGTAATAAACAAATTCCACAACTGCGTCACCAATACAGTGTATCTGTTAAGTTTCGTCTATTCATTTCCATACACTTGCGGGAGACTGACATACTGATGATGTGTAGAATAATATGTTTGGTGTAAATAAAGGAAGAAAATGACGCTCGCTGAGGAATAAAAAAGAAGTGAAAAGATCACCAAAGTTATAGTAAGTGTTAGAAAAGGAAGAACATTGAGTATTCCATCTTTAAATATAAATATATCGTCAGTAAGCGTCATTTTAGCGGCGCTTGACTCACTGTGTGCGGTGTAGGCTGTCATTGTACCTGTAAACAAAGGTAAAGCTGGTCAGTTGGTTATCATTCGTACAATTTAAACAATATTGCGTCGCAGATTACAGTCGATTCACTCACCAATATAAGTATTTACGTTTATGATAAATGTTTGAGACCAATTTGCAACTAACCGCGAAGCATGCGCCGGTTTCGTTCATTTATCAGTTTCTCAGACAGTTCTAAAACTTACATTCGAGAATCTGTTTCTCACGTAGATATCGACGTTGTTTCTCGCGGAGTGAAAGCCAATTTGCGTTTAATCGAATATCAACGAAAATCGCTTGCACAGGTTTGCAGTTATTTAGCATTATCTATTGAGACATGCGATGGCAGCAGCATGCGATTTTAGACTTTACAGTAATAAGCGAGGTCTTTTAGCGATTTAATATTAGTTGCAAGAAAGGTGTGCGGTGGTTGTTATTGGTATTTGAAGATCTAAAAATACTTCGTCCGGTGCCGTGCAATTATAATTGATCTTTATACATTCTCGTTTGTGTAACCATAAATAAATGTCCCAGAAAGCGGCGTCGAGTACACGATATGGTAGGCTGTTGCTTGTATTAGTAGTGCGTGCGTGTGCTTAGTAAAAACAATAGGCTGCAATGCGTTGCCACATGCATATAAATATGTACTTGTCTTTATAAGCTTAACTTGATCCTCAGTAGTTTTAAGTTGTAACAAAGACAAATCTGTAATTAATTATAATGTACTAAATATATTAGTGTACTTTTTCAGTAATATTTCTAAAAAAAGTTTGTAGAATTAGCTTAAGTAATGCTGCGAATGTTTTCTTAATGTGAATGGTTACACGTTTGTCTAACCCGCCACGTTTAGTGTGTATATTGAAGGATATTTAAAACAGTTCTCTAATCTATCCCAATTTTTTTGCTATATTCGCTGGTCTTTACTTAAAAGTTCAGGACTCTCAAATTTCGTCTAGACCTATTTTAATTCTTCAAATACACTCGTTGGGGTCACCGCTTGCGCTGTTTTATACCCTTAGAAGCAAAATTTTTCACTTTCATCAAAACCCTAATATTTCCTTTTATCCGGTTATTAGAAATACAAAAACAAATTATTAAAACATTTATTAAGTGAATAATCTATCAATCATTTATAATATTATTTTTTGTTATACGCAAACTGCATTTGTGATAAGTGTTTAAAGTTGCCGAGCCCAGGCTTGTACTGGGCTTTGATTAAAGTAAGAAGTGTCTGTTAGCGGGCGGCGTCGCGGGTCGCGTGTAAGACGATCGTTTAATTATAAATCATATTCAACGAACCGACTCAGTAGAGATTACGTTGAGTATTCGTGAGATCAATTAGAATTTCTTTGTAGAATTTTAATGAAACATAAACGAGGGCAAAATATTTAGTGATACTTTAAAAATACCGTAAATCGTTCTATACTGCATACTGGTTGGTAGTTGATCCTTCATGATTCGACAATTGAGAGCATCTATGTACTTACGTTACTTAGTTGCAATTGCAGGTAGAAGTTTATATGTGTATGATCCTTTAAAAGAATAAAGGTACATTCATAAAAAAAAACCAGCGGAAGGCGAATCACACGTTTAATATCGTTATGAATGACGTTGGTTTGTCTCACCAGAGAAAAATATGAATGAATTGTGTTCGATTGATGTCATAGCTCGGGTACAACGACATTTACACATAATTACACTATTTCACTGTCTGCGGAGGACTAGTAATGTGGCCGACGCCTACTGACGCGCCCAGGGCGGTCCGAAAGCCCTCATTTCTACTCGGCCTATAACAAATATATCAGCGGGTCTAGGCGCGACTGATCAATAAGCTTTTAGCCGTCTGCCGTATTTTGCACGAAATCCGTACAGATAACAAAATCATATCGCTTGCATACTAGTTCTCATGTTATTTTACAAGTGTTCGTATAAACGCAAATACATATATGCGTTATTGTTCTTGTCACTTATGTTTTCAATCTTGAATAAATAAAGAGAAATCCTTGAAGCCCTACCACGTAGTGCTAAAATACACAAACGCAAGGCAAGCTACTTGTTTAAAAAAAGATGAAGTTGATTTAATAATAATAACGGCCATCGGTCGCATCACCGCAGTAACTTTGTCCTTTAACTTTATTGTTAGTTTAATAAATTGCCATCTCAACAGTTCAAGGAGTGCATGTTACATGAATAATAAAAATCAATAATCAATAAGAGTGATCTAGTTCGTTACAATAATGCGACAACGTGAATTACGAAGACAAATGTCATTTTCATTGCATTACCATTAAAGTATGTCGGCTTGAAATATGAAACAAAACACATTTAATCGAATCAGATAAAGTTGATGACTTTCTTTAAAATCAACTTAAATTTTAGGCCATAAATGTCATTCTATTTTCAGAGGCATCAAGAAAGGTTCGAGTCGATTTAAGTTTTTAATAAGCATGGATAGAATGCACCTTACAAACAAATCAAAGCTGAATACGAACAGAAAAAACGAAGCGTATGAATGTTTACCTATAGATAATATTGTAGTACAACATATATAATTTCTCCCTTTCCTGTTTTGCATATTATCAACGAGATACAAACTATATTATTACCGGACAACATCGTGGTTTACCTTAAGGCACTTATTCACTGGCTAATACCTTTTACGAAGGGACTAAATATTACCGTCTCCCTTAACTATTTCTTCGTATACAATGTCTCTTGAGTTAAAGTGTTGACTTAGAACTGCAAATTTAACATGGAACTAATCATTAGTAATTAAAAACTAAATTGAGATTGGTATTTATGTTTAGAGTAGAGTAAAGAGAGTAGAGACCTTAATTTATTTAAATGAACATTATTGGTATAGGAAAACTTAAAATATTGGTGTAATCATTTATTATTACACTTATACGTGAATCCCACAGTATCCATCGACCGTAATAAGAGCAAACCAGATCGCCATTTAATCTACACTATAATCTATTAGTACAATCTTGTACTTTAACGTGCTTGACGGTACTGATTTAACGTGCGTTAGATTTATATTTTGTATTGAGGAAGTCAATTGAATGTCTATCTTTAAGCATTTGGGGATTTCTTTTAGAGCTGAGTTTCTCGTAACTGTCGCAACTACTTTTACATAACTGTCAATATGACGTTAGTACTCAGGAACGATTCTAAGATTTTATCAAACCGTTCGACCTCTCCCAAATCTACACAAGACACTGCACTGCGACAGGCAATATGTATTACCCGATAATCTACCCTTTCTATCGATCGTTGTATTTACAAGTTATCTATATGTATCAAATTCGATAAGTTGCACAGTAATCTGCACACAGATCGTGACTAATTCAGATATTAGTAACCAAATTTTGAAATTAGCATCCATTTTATTTTGGCTTTGCTTGTTAAGTTGGATAACGGTTGTTTATGTATGCTCATACATATTAAGGGCTTTGGTTGATCGAATAAATCACAGTGCCGTGCGTAACAATTTTTATAACAATCAGCTTATTGTTCCAAACTGGTGTAAATAGAGACATAAGAAGCGTCATACATATATCCCTAGAGTCCAATAGGTCTCGTGTGTAATTAGATAAGTCTTAGCGCCAGTGCAGTGAGCAGAATGCAGATAAATACAAGTATTGTTCGCGATAGACCCAGAACGTGCATATTAATCGGTACTTGCAGTCAACATTAGAACTTACGACAGACATAATGACAATTGGATATAACTTCATTCTTGAAAAAAAAAACTAATATAACACCTACTTGTATTTATATCTTACTAGCTGTTCTCCGCAGTTTCGCCCGCCGTGCAATTAAATTTGTCCGACAATTGTCCAGCCTAATCTGGACCCTATTAACATGATCAATCATATAGATCTCAGGATAACTTATATTGGATAACAAATACTTCTTCATATAAACTTTCTTCAGCTACTTTAGATGATGAATTTAAATAATGTTTTTTTTGTGCTCGCCTACGTAATAACAGCAATTTCTGTGCAAAAGTTTAAGTCTCTATGCCCAGTAGTTTGGGCTTTGCGTTGTCAGTCAGTTTTCCTTCATATTATTTTATAATTGTAGCAAAATCCTTAATACTAAACTACTTTATGACAATTACTCAATATGCATTTGAAAAGTTTTATTCGACAACACGATAACACAATACTGTCGGGTTACATCGTTCATTGCAAATATAGTTAAAAAAAAAAGAAACGGTTTACCAATCTACTAGCCAGCTCTAGCCAGCTCTATCGTTGCCAAATCGGTCAACACGAATTATTAAATGCAGGAAAAGCATATGCAACTAGCGATCCACACCACACATTGTCACGCGAATTCGACCAAAACGTTTCGGCAATGTAGTATTGCTGTTTTTAAAGCAAATTATGGAAATATATAAATATAAAAAAAAAATCTTATCTACGGAACTGGTATCCGCCAAGAGAAATTTAATATAGCGTCCGCATTTCGTGCGGAAAGCAAAAGATTCGCAACTCCATTATGTATTAGAAGCATATCAGTTGGCGGTCTGGTTGCGGAGTTTCATGTTGCTTTTGTTAGAGTAACCAATGAAGCAATTACTATTATAAAACGAACAAGATAAAGATATGAATTCCTTGCATTTGTTCACAATTTAGAGGGATAAATTCATCACGGCATTTTGTAAATTATACTTGGTTTATCAAAAATGGTAGTCGATAACAAACTTTCAAAATAACTATTTATTGGAAAAATAATTTTACTAACTTATTATTTCATGATTCTCGCGACATCAAAATTCATTGAACATAAAACCATTTCATTTAACACCAGACTTATAAGCTTTTAGCTGCTAACGCGATAAGTTTTCAAAACCATAGAAGAATGGGCAAATATCTAATTAGGATCTGTTAACAAAAAATAATTTAAAACAAATTCAATAAGTTAACACTAAATGTTTATATTCTGTGCCAACCTCTTTTATTCCTCCAACCCGCACCTTACTATACGACTAACGGGAACGTGTTTATATTTCATTATTAAATTCATCTTTTAACGAATACCGTTGACTTTTAGAGCCTAATAAATCCTTTAGTATCTGAAGGGTTGATTAAATATGTAACTCTTAAGCAAACTTATTTACTTTTATTTAGGCTCTTATAACATTAGGTGGAATTAAACATCCGGTGTTAAGTAAAAATAATTCAGTGTAAATTAGAATGTACCTAAAACGAATGTAAAATATTATATTTACGAATCACGAATTCATTCATTGAATACTGCGTGAAGTGGTCAACTAGTCATGGTCCTAAAAGCAACATAACAATATGTAAACCCGTGACATTGCGTCTGATTATTGATGGAATAGAACCATGGATGTGACAATCTGGCCAGCTTTCCGTTAAGTATGGTTATTAGAATTCCTAGTAGTTAATCTCAAGATAT
>JWHW01016379.1:385402-407869 GCA_000931545.1 Papilio glaucus | reverse complement strand
ACTAGGCAGAGCTTTGTTGTGATATAACAATGGTAATAGTACTCACACAGGTGTGGCCGACGCTCGCATAACTGGCTATCGGAGCTCGGGTACGGACCTCGCTGTACTTATACTCATTACGTCCGAGGGAAGAAAGCAGACACGGCGCAGACTACATACAGTGACCGAACAAGAAGTGGGTTAATTGAAGACAACAGCGCCCATCGCCACCGGCACCCGGCGAGATCATATCTCTACGGCTCTAAATTAATATTGTAGCTGTAACTCATTCGTAATGACGCTCAAAGCTCTGATAAATGCGTGTAATGTGTGGCGCGAAGCTCACTTATTTATTTGAATAAATTTGTTAATTCAATTATCAAAAATTTAAAAAACTAAAGTTAGATTAGCAAAGTGATTGGATAGTTCACAGAATCACGACTCATGAGAGTACGATTTTGTTTAAATTGTAATTGTGATTAAGCTGTTGGTAAAAAAACTATAAGCTAAATATATTTATTTTTGATCTCAAAAAGAGTATGGTGATTTTGCGCGACTCTTTCTCATAGATAATATAATGTGAATTTATATATTCATGTACTATAATCTTTTAAACCATCTGACCTAAGTATCTAATGATTATTACGGTCATGTAGATCTGTCATCATTCGAATAAATCAATTAGAACACTAGATCTAATTGATTTATTCAAAAGCACTATGATATGAGAGAGATAAACACTGAATTATAAAGCATACTTATACCCACTTATAATAGTTCAAACACGTTTTAAAATAAAACAAGAGACTGAATACCATTAACAGCAAAGCGATCGCTAGTAATTTCCTGGTGTGAAAGTAAAAAAAATGGTCTTAGCAATAAATAGTTCAAGCTACTTTCTCCGATAGACGTGGGCTGTAATACCTTGAGATATCTGCAGTGCGACATCTCTTACATTGATTTTCACTCATACTACGAACGGTTTTATTTTGTTGTCCGCAACGTGAGTACTGAACCAAAGACAAAACTAATCTAGCTACGCATTTGACGGCGGTGCAAGTCGAGGCTGAGTATTTTTTTCACAGTTATAATTTAGTGAATGAAATAATATGATTGTTGCGTGGGAAAGAAAGTTACACACATCTGGCACATCCAAATTTTAATTTATTATACCTCTGATAGGAATGAAATAATTGGTATGGCCTTACTAAATTTAATGCTGAGTATTTTTGGGGCTTTATTTCTTCAATATAGTACAGACATTAGTATACAATTAGAAAGGAGAGCCCATAACGCGCAACCATAGACGGGTTCGTCAGATTTTAATGCATACCGTCACTCGCTGAACAATACACCGTAAACACAATAAGCTAACGTAATGTGAGGTAAACGGTACACCGCTTCCTGGCCAATGGACATTAACCGAATACTAAACGCGGCCTCAAATATTAGAAACTCTAGCTGGTGAGGCAAATTGGCACACGAACTCACTTGAAGGTTAAAAATATTAACAAAAACTTCTATTGAATCTAATACTATAGCTACAAGAACTAGATCTTCAATATATGAGTAATAATTGATTCATATAAATTAATAGGCCGCATACAATTCTGTAGACTTCGCATGCAATCTCGAAGAACGTTAATTAATGACGTTAGCAAAAGTTTTACACGATTAAGCGATGGACCTATGTCATTCTACCCGTAAGCTTTTGTGACTAGACATCAGTGGTTCCTATCTACCGTTTACAAATTAATTAGGGCAATATGAAAGTGGAAGTTTATTGATATATAGGTGCACTAAAGAGATAACTAAAATTAAATCGACTTGTCTGCTTTGATGATATTTAATCTGTGCTTGGCAGTAAGATTAGTTAGAGAATTGTAAAAAAGTACGAGGGTACGCATACATGTATGCATATATGTAAGACGTTTAATTAGTTTCAACACCCACGCGGGCACAACTAAACCAGAGCAAAGTTCAACGTACTTGGATAGTGAAACCCATTCATCAAACTCACAGTTAGATCGGTGGTGCGTCGGGCTGCTTGTCAGAGACAATAGTAGACGTATGACAGTCACGGTTGACGTCATCGCGTAAAAAGTAAATGAGAACGAGCGGCTTCAATTTCTTCGTAGCCGTTTAAGGACCACGCGCACTCTTTATTTATAAAGCGTCTGTTTAAATATATTTTTTTGTAATTATTTGCGTGTATATTATTTATTTATGAGCCTGTTATTAAGCGATGAGAAAAAATACAGAGGCTGAAAGAAAATACGAGTGTTACCGCTAGATTTCATATGTAGCCTTACGGGTTACAGATTAATGTAACTATAGTTCAAAACGAGTGTCAAATTCATAAGCTACCGCCGACTGCTGTTTAAGTTTCATAAACCATATCATTCTTTACGATAGCCGTACGTGTCCAGAAATGTTTTCCGCTGGCAGGTGATAAGTAAATGCGGATTGTTAAGTGTTGATTCGAGTTCATTATACCGGTAATAATGACGGCTGCAGGAAGGCACCGCGGTCTCGAGTCCGGGGAGCCGCAGACAAGGCACAGACGGCGGTGATAGGGTTGCCACATAAAATATATCTTAGTCAACTCTACTATATATTATCTATATTCCTAATATTATAAACGTTTTAACTCTTAAACGAATCATCATAAAATTTTGCACAATTTTGTCAGGGGTACAGTAAATGGCATGGGGTACCTTTTATTTCTTCCGAAAATAAAACTGTTTCCGAGGAATAGGAAAATACATAAAATATTCATTAACAAAAAAAAGGATTTTTCTAAATTCATCCCCTAAAGGTTTGAAGTAGGTGATGAAAAACACTCGTAAGAAATGTATGTACTTTATTTTAATTGCTAAATCAATAGCACTAGACGACTGAGTGACAGTGACAGTCGGAGTGACATTAATAATAAAAAGTAAATGCGTAGGTGCCCTTTTTCTTAAGATTCCTACTTAGGCATCAAAAGGGTACCTACGCATTTGGTTAACCACTATACAGAAATTAAATATATATATTTTTTTAAACAAAAAGGTGGCAACCCTAGCGGTGACGTCACGCCGCGACCCGCCAATTGGGCCAGCGGGTCTATCATGTTTGTTTCTTTGCAAGTGAATTCATCGTGCTTTGGGGGCACTTTTTACGATGCTGTTATTCTGGTTATTTTCAAACCTATTGAGTAAATAGTTAAATTAAAAAGTTTCTTTCATACATACACAAGCAGAAACTACATTACAAGATTACGTGTTTGTATGAGAAGATTTAAATAAAGCAAATTACATTTTTACAGAAAGTATTATACACAAAAAATAACTCATCCCATTAAGATAATTTACGAGACATTTCAGAAATTTATTATTCTCAACATGACTTATTGTATATTGCAATAAATTATTATAAAATGAAAGACGACACAATGTCAAGTACAATAAAGCAGTTAAGTGGAAAAGTATCAACTTCCAAAAAACATGAACCGATAAACAAGCTTATTTATAACGTACATTTATAAGAAGAAATAAGACGGACGTTGGGAGTTTCGTTAAAGTGGTTAGGGGACACAGTATAAGTAAAACCGCTCCCCGTGCAAGTGTGAACGAGGCAAATACAAAATTAGCAGCAGAGTGCGTTGGCTCGGTGGAAGCATTACGGTTGTCGGCGCGCACACAGTCATTCTTTTAACAGGAAACTGACAAGCGTAAAAGCTACGCGTAACCAATAATAACCATCATTTAATAATTTCAATCACTTCTCATGTAATATTACATTTATTAAAATTGGGTCCGTAAATAAATATATCGTCTAATTTTTTTTACTAGCGTATAAAAATGGTGAAGGTGATTAGGTAAATCTTATCGGCTATTAAGTGTATCGCCCTTCTTTTTACGACGAACATAAATGCATGGGCTTTTTTAAATTGACATTCTTACTAATCCTTGATCTGATATTCATCTCGAAATCAGTTAAAAGCGATAACCAAAGTTTGACTTGACTTCGTTGTTTGTATCTATAATTAAGGCGATCTCTTCCGCAGCTAAATATCAATGCCAAGCCTGGTTTTTATAGTCTTTATTTTCCTTTTTTTTTTCTTAAAATTACAGCTAGTCACATTTTTAATTTATGGTCATAAAGCGCCAATTGCCTAATGCTTAAGGATACGGACTACGAAACATGCACAACATGGTCATGAGTTCCAAACCTTTCGACTATTGTCGTGAACCATTTCCAACCTACTAATATTTCATATAATATGTGCATGCGTCAGACAGGTGGCCGTAAAAAAAACTATAGGCAAAACCTATTACAGTATGGACTACGGTCGTACCGTGCCGAACTCATATAAAAAATTGGGAAAAGGATAGTGAAGAAAATTATTTTATGGTCACAATAAATGTAAGTTATTGCGTCGAAATAAATGTCTTATTGAGCGTACACCTGACATTAACAAAATGAAACACTTATTTTATCACAAATACTGTTAATCAAATGAAAAAGTAATACAAGTTTCTAACAAGTGAGAGATAGAAAATTAGCGTGATAACGAAAACGAGACCGGTATTTGTGGAATTCGAGAGTCGAACAAAAAAGCTGCCGAGTAGCATTTAATGAAGCATCAGCGTTAACTTTAACTGGCGTAAAGTAGTTGGCCTTGGCTGTGAAAAAAATGGCACCGATAGCATAACACATAGCGTGCCATTCAGACGGGAGACCGCCAAGGTCGAAGAGTCAACGTACAGAACAGGAGGCCACCTGTCCACGCCAATAACGATGTATGTATACATATTAATTATTGTGACACGAAATGAAACGATACATTTACTAGGGTTGCTAGCTCTGCAGTTCGTGTTTTATATTACATTTTTTTAAATAAAACATGAGCGCCTATACATGTCCAATGGTTTAGGCTGCGTTTCCACCAGACGTGAGCGAGGATGCGAAACCAATAGAAACGCTTCATTTACCTAGCCTCCGCTCCGCATCCTCGCATATCTCAGGTGGAAACGCAGCCTAATGCTAAAAGTGTAGTATTAACTAATATTATTTAGTAGCACTCAAGATTCGAACGCTGGTTTTCGTGATTGTAATAATCCAGAACATTTAATCGATGGAAAAAACAGCGCAACCTGACATAAAAGTGGGTCGCAGTATTTGTACAAATCCAAGCTAACAATATTAAATACATTTTAATTCAGGTCTGATGTGTTGTGACAGCCGAGTCTTATGCCATAAATGATAAGTGTAGAAAATTATGTTATAAATAATAGCCACGTATTGGCAAATTTACGCTTCAGCAACCCTATATAATGATAGTTCTGAGACAGCTCACAAAACTTGTCGAGAATTCCTAACGAGTATACTTATACGAAGAGCCTTCTTTCCACGTTTAGATAACTCGTTCAACAAACTTATTAAAATAGTATTCAAGAAACATACAACGGAATGTGGAACCAGAATATAAAATTGCAAACGACGCAATGCCGAAGCTGGATAAATAAAGATGACGATCAAAGAACTTGAATTATTTTTCCCCAGTCTTTAATAACAACGTTATTTAACAATTTTAAAATCGAGACCATAATTAAAATATCATTTTCGCTAGTATTAACTATGGAATAAAGTACATATTATACTTGTGAATAAAAACAATTCACTCAATATAAAATCACTTATTTTTATGGAAATCGATGCTTTAAAACAGTATTTTTCAACCTTTTTCATGACACGGTATTTCACCGTTCGAGCCGGCCCATTCGTGCAACAAATGTTATTGTTGCGGGCTCTACCACTGAAAGTGGACTTCTGTTTCAAAAGACAAAGACAGAACGTAATGTACGACAATGATAATAGCAATGTGGATAATTTTAAAACTGGCATATTTCATATGCGCGTCATAAATTCAGGAAATAAAGTGTCACCGTAAACATTCATACGACAGTAAAAGCACAAATTTATTTGTTAATCGTCAAGAAACGTTTAAATTTGAGCACTTATTTCGGGTGGATAAAATTGATATAGTTTTTAATACACTCACATGACAAATAATCACAAAAGAATAGTTTTGGTACAAATTAACAAAAAATTTAAAAGAGTTTAACATTATAAATATATTATAATGTTAAACTCTTTTAATTTATTATTGAAGTTACATAATATAAAACTTATAGCCTCATTTATCGAGTACCGTAAACCTACAGCGATATCTTAAAGACAAATACGAACAGATGGCGCGCAATAAAGATAGTTTTCGATAGGAATTTCGTTGCCACGTAACGTTGTTAGCTCAGTCATGGATGAGTCGCGGCCGAGATGTGATTTACAATAATATTCCCGTAGGCGTTGCTGGCGAATTGTATCTGCTTCCAGAAATGGAAACGAATATTCCAGAACTTCTTTGTTAGCTTAGGGGCAGGTCGACGTACTATGATTCAATGTGCTCCTATGTATGAGAGTAATGAATAAGCGAGGCGAGCGAGGATGGCTTACTAAGTCGACTTACTAAAGCTTCGCAACTAATAATTAATTCGTCCGTTCCATATTAGAGAACTGCATGTTTTATAAACACCCGAGTAAATAATATTTGTATCGGTAAAACCAGTGCGATTTATGAATACTGGATAAAATATTTACTTTATGCTTCCAGTATACACACAAAGATAGTAATCGCACGCTACAGCATGTTCATTAGGTTGTAATATCGATAGAGGTCAGCTTAACGCTTAACGAGGGGCAGATTTATAAAATTCTTGAAAATATTTAAAATCTACCGAAAAGATCATGAGTCCAGTACAACCTATAAAGTTATAGCATTGAATAAGATTCTCCTAACGCCTAAATGGAACACACACACGTGACTATAATTATGCATACTTAAATCTGAAATATGTCCCATTTAAAAAAAAATCGGATTTTAAAATCCAAAAAGACTTTATCACAACATTTTGTGCCGACGCCCGAGAGATAATATTCTATAACGAAGCAAAACTATGCAAAACCGAACGAAGTCCTCTTTCACATAAATATCTGTTGAAATTAAAACAAAGTTATCGAATAGGGAAGCTAGTTCAAATATATAAACATTTATTGAATATGCGTAAAAAGGCACCTTTCATACCTTCACAGTGGTTTTAAGATGAAACTCTATGCCAGCAGAAATTAAAACTTTTAAATTTAATAAAATTTCTAACATGCTCTCGTCCTACTTGCACGTGAAGTGCGCTAGGTTCGTTCCCGAGTTCAAGACGCCATCTCGACCGGCTTACGTAACGACATTTCTTTAAATTTGCAATGTTTATACGGATGCGGACTGGCAGCATGCCAATGGTGCTTTTTAATCGGTTCAATTCATTTGGAGGCTGCTTTATCGTCTGGCGATTGTGAACAGACAGCGCCGACCTCGGCAAGGTCAAAGAATATTTTAAGAAATCAGGCTATAATGATACCATGGCCTCTTTACCGTAATGAAATGTGTAAACATGTGTAAACATCGGCACAGAATTTTTGGGGAAAACGTTTGCGTGTGTAGAAGTTCCATGCCTAACCCTATAAGTGTCCCTCGTGTTATGCGAAGCTAAGAAATATTGAGGTGCTGTAGGGATATGTTGGTGTGGTCTAAGTGGAAATAGGTAACCGCCGAGTAGGTACGTTTTTACTAAAATTAGCAATCGAGGGAAAAATGTTAATACACCTTAAATGTACAAGCATAAGTCATTAAAATATAATTACGACAAGGATTTTCTAATAAACATAAAAACCTCGCCCAAAAGTTTAATCGAGATTTCAATCAGGCACTTTTTATCTAGCTTTTCATTGTGCTATATACTTAGAATTCGTGTTAGGCATGATTAATTAGGGTACGATTAAGTAAGGCTTTTGTATAATGAGAATGTCACCGCTTTAGTAAGAACCTTGAACTTGACATTCTATATTTGATGAAACATTTCCAGAAAGCTATATATTAGAAAAAAAAAAAGAAAATAATTCACAAAACAAGTTTAGTCTTAGTAACATTTTGCGTTCCAAGGAATCATGATCCAATGAGGGTATTTTATATATAGTTTTTAATTATTACATTTAAACTTTTAGATATTTGAGAATTATTAATAAAAAAAAGTATTTTTAAGCATTGAAATTAAATTTACCATATGATATTTTTTTTATTCTCAGGGCGATAGACAGAAAGACAGAAAAGTGCAGAATGAAACTTTAGAACTCATTCATTTATGTATAACCTTACTCGACTATTTTATAGCAGCGGCGTAACAAAGAGCAGTGAAATTAAGTCGTTTAGCCTCATTTCTCTTTACCTTATGCACTATCGTAGCACCACTTCCTTAGCCTTATTTACATTTTGGTGCCACAGCCAACTCCCTTTATGTCTGTAGGCAGATTCACGTAACTCACTTTTAAACTAACACAACAACTAATTTCGATAATATTCTCGTCTAATATAAACCGTTAGTAAATCTAAACAAAGAATGTGTCACAGCTAACTATAGCGTATAGTAATTGAGTAGAATATCCGTACATAAATATGTTGAAGTATTCATCTACTTCGTATTGTTTGATTATTCGTTAATATAACATCGATTGGTTCGATTTTGACATGAGCAATATCTTTTGTATGTTTCTGTTGCATCCACTATGTCTGGATACTTAAACAGTCTGGTTCTCGGCCCCCCGTCGTGTAATAGAAATGGTTTGGCCTTGGTTCACCTGGGACATGAGCCCAGGGCGTAGCGTTCGAGAAGTGAGTCCCACTACTAGGTAGAGGCCGTAGCATTATTCCTAGTAATAGACAAGTTTTACGTCACGCTTCGTCGGAAAATCGAGAATAGCACATTTTTATGTATCCGATTGTTTACACAAATAGTTCCACCTCGTTTACCCCCACAGTCCCCTCAGTTTAAAACGAAACCGTCTGATACAATGACTTCAATTACAACTCGCTTTGCATCGACGCGTTTCATAATAACACTAGTTATTATGCAAGTGTTATTGAGAAAAGAGGCTGGAGGCGAAGTCGAAAACCGAAAAGAGAAAGTCGCGACTTTAAAAACTAATAGGCAATAAACTAAAAGCATATATAACAAATAGCATCAGTGATTTAAGTTAGTGCACACTATTAATCATATTTCGTTCAACATCAATCTTCAAAGCGCTTTTATTATTTTCATCGATATCAAACGGTTTTAAACTTGCCGATGATGTATAGGATACAACAAATAATTATTTATTATATAATTATATTGTATTTATGTTTGTATGTATATTATTGGCCGTTTCGTAAGATACAACTCCAAAAATAATAATCTCTCATGATTGTATTGTGCGATGGCTCGAAGCATATATGAGAGCCTTTCTACGTTTCATTTATTAATTCATTCAACACAGCTGCGCAGGTCGTCACTCCATCTGGTGGGTGTGTCGTTTCATATCAGTTTTCGGTTCTATATATTACGTTATAACTCCCGCTATCTTATCTGGTTCCCTAGCTAGGATGTGAGAAACATTTCTTGTTTTTTTGTATATATTCATCATTCAGAATTAGCGTGGTCTTTTTTATAAGAAAAGAGCATGAACATCCACATCAGTGGAATTGTAGATGCGCTGCCAGCCTTTAAGGAAAGAGTACGCTCTTTTCTTGAAGGACCCTTTGTCGTATTGGTTTGTAACTACCGCTGGAGACAGATCAATATACAAGGCGGTTGTAAAAGGCTGAACGTTACGCGAAAACCGCGCGGTACTGGAATGTCAACCATCAAAGTGGCGTGGTCTCGCATGTAGTCTCTTTCAACTTATAATCAAGTGGTTCGGTCCATCACCAAATCATTTACCATCATACACACAGGGCGTCTACACAATCACATCATTTATCAATAATTTTTTTTTTATTTTCAATTTTTTTTATTAATCTATTAGCTACATTAATAGTCTGTTGATTCCACATAGTTTCTTATTTTTTTATTTTGCTTTACATTCACTTATTTGGATTATATTGCTAAAACATAATATTGAAGCAAAAAATTCAATTACTAAATACTATCAAATTATTGTTTGAAAATATAAAGTAATTGACTGATAAACAATTACAACTCAACACAGTCAAACCGATAAATTCGGTTTTGTGGATCAATTTACATTTGTACGTTAAGAAATAAAACTTAAGTTTAATTTAGTATTTTTAAATTAAACATTCTCAATTAGGAATCAAAGCGTAAAATCGTAAGCGGATGAGACGCGCCATTCGTTAGCAGTAGCTTGTTTATCAAGAGGCCGAGTAGTTTTGACAGGTCCGGTCCGTGCTCTTCCGGCGCCTCCAATGCCGTATCTTTGGAACGTTCGACGTATATATAATTATCAGGCGGCTTAAAATAGTCGTTATCTTGTAGACTGTGAGGTCAGGCACTGCGCTAGCGCAAGCACAAACGACTACCATTATAATCATATCAGTACTGCGTAGTAGTTTTTGAATGCGTATGAGCCTAAATTAATATACATTAGTTTTTGTTGAGTCATTCGAGGTTTGTGGGTGGTTCATTGCCATTTTACCATGATCCTTTAATTTGTCCTTGGATTGGTATTTCCGTACTAGTGTTCTAATTTCATATTTAATCACGCAGATAAACGAAAGCTTGGATATATTCGAATCAGGGTACTGTACTAAGCCTTCCAAAGTAATAGCCTAACGTGTAGTCGAAATATTTAGTCTATTGACCTCGTAGTTCGGTAAAACTGCAAAAAATTAGGAGTTGAATTCAAAAATTACTTGACATTTATTTTAATAGATAAATAAAAATAAATCTGATATTTATCCGGTCACACAGGAAGTTCGCCAAACAGAACATATACGAATTGGTAAGGTTAAGCCAACTTACTAATTCGAGTGTGTTAAAAAAGCTAAACGGGAAATGCTTGCAAACTTCCTGTGTCTCCGAATAAATATCTGAATTATTATTTATTAATATTAACCTGTTAATTTTAAAAGTTTTAAATGTATAAAAAAGGCAATTGCCCCTATCACATAGGACACCAATCCCACGGAACAATTATAATATATTTGTACGCTGTTAAAATTTTAAAAACGTGTGCTAAAGTTTATAATTGAAGATATAATCTGAAGTATATTATATCAGGTACAAAAGATAGTTGTCCATATACGTTATCTATAATTTCACAGTGTTCCGATAGGCTTTTTGACGTTAACGGTTGCTGTTTCTAAGACCATTCTACAGAATTTACAATTGGTATCTTCAGTGGAAGCGTACTTAAAGTTTTATAGTCGTCGTAAATACGTTTCGTCATTACTGTATAGAATACGACTTCACATAGGGAAAGGGTATAAATAATAGCCTCTGAATGTGGGCCCTTTGCCGACTTCCTCTCAAGAACTTGTCAGTGATATATGCACCTATTTAGCGAGGGAGACTTAGATACTAGTTTTAGATCTGTAACTATTTAAGTAATCTTGTTTAAATGTAAATATGATTTTAGAGTAGTCTCTTAGCATTCAAACCAACGATCGCATGTAAAATTAATCATGATAAAGAATGAATGAAACCTAGTCGCGTTCGAAATAAGCAGTATAATAAAAGTGGATAACGATAAGCCCTTTTGGGATAAAAGTTTATATTTGGAGACAAATGCAGTGTTGTGTATTTTGAACTTCTAACATTAATATTATATTCTCTTCGTATTGAGATTATGTTTTTTTTATTGTAAGAATAATAGCAATGAGATTAAGAATAACATTCAATTTAATAACATATAATTGAACCTCACAAAAGGTTGTTATAATTGTGAAATTAAATATTTAACAATTGGTTTAGTATATACCGATGTAAATTTTTTTATGGGAAATAAATTTTCGGACTTCGCAAGACTGCACCATTATCAGCAGTAACTGCATATGGTAAGGTAATTAAGTTTTTTAGCTGACAGCAGCTCGATTTTAAAAGGAGGGTTCTATATTTTGTTTCAGTTGACCGAGCTCTAATTGCGCTACCGCTAACATTACAATAAGTAATTTTATTAATATAGGAAGGAAATATCATGCCTCTCATATACTAAGACGTATTACATTTACGCAGTGGACGATCAAACGTAAATTCGTTACATGAGAGTAATAGTGATTTCGGACAACACAAGGTGTTTTTTACATTTTATTAATGCCAGCTAAATTTCATTTAAAACATAAAAGCTCGGAGCATACCAGATAATGATTTTTCCCCACGATTACGCTAAAAGAAGCTTAACATTAAAGCTGGTCTGACCTAAGGTGTTTTAACGTCCGAAAATCGACGGTCCCTACGTACACTATCGAAACTGAAAACGGCTACTTTATTTTGTCCACATTATATATAATGTGGACAAAATAAAGTAGCCGTTTTCAGTTTCGATAGTGTACGTAGGGACCGTCGAAATGCGGTATATCATTATGGTTTTATGCTAATAAACAGATAAAATTCACCTCAAATGTTTAAATATTAGTCTGTCTTTCAAGTAATACTACTCATAATTTTGAGGCGCAAATCATGTGACAAGTCAGGGTAGGCAAATGATTGAATGTCCAATATAACAGTACATTTCGAAATACTACCGTTTGCTCCATGAGTATGATGTAAATGGCCTCATAGTCTGTCACGTTGTACCGAAAAAGTCATGAAAACTAATTACTGCAACTTAAAATTATCTGCGTGCAATTAGGGTTACGCGATTTTGATATTTTATTTATCTAATTTAATTTCAACATTATGTGTCATTAAGAACATAAAAACCCAACATCCTATTTTAAACACCGTCAGAATCGTGACTTTATGGAGAAAAAATTAATTTAAAAAAAAGCGTAAACCGACCTCAACGGAACACGGAACACTCTGAAACCTAAATAACATTTACCATGAAGTATACGCGTGAAGGTAGGCTTTGATACACATGAACAAAATATCTTAAGAACATTTATTCATTTTTGCATAGGAGACAACGCATAGTTACGCTTTCATAGCAACCCAACGTGTAATACATTATTATATTATGTATAATGCGATAAGATTTAAGTGGTTACGCCTGTAATCGCCACCTACTAATGTAACGATAAAAGAGATGTTATAGCATCCTTTGATAAGAAAATCCATTACTAAAAAAATGGCCGCGAGCGCCGAGTCGTTTTTTTGCATTTCTAAAACGAATGCAAATTAGCAGCCTTCAAAAAGCAATTTTCTTGATTCGTAATGATACAGAAAAAGTCTGTTGGAAACCAATTTCATCTGTTGACTCATTTAATGGTACATAATAAGTACAATCAGGAAGTGGAAACGAATATGCTTTAACGGTGCAACAAACAAAGCAATTTTCTCGCCTTCATTACCCATAAATCTTCCTTCGAAGCTGCACGTAAAATAATAATTTCTTGTCCTAAAATTTAAATTACAAGTATTCGTTTATCAATCGTATGCTTATACGATAAGTGACTATAAGAATTATTTCGCAACATCGCATGATATAGTTAATTTAAAAAACAAAAAAAAAAACTCGATTGATTGTATGGATAACATCATTCATCATATTAGCTATGACACTGAGGGGCAAGAATACGAATCTAATTACCGCTAACTCATCAAAATCGGTCATGCCGTTAAGATGGCAGAAGGTCACAATGGGACAGACATACATAAACGTACATGAACGCGAAAAACATTACCCTCCTTCTGAGTGAGTCGGGTAAAAAAGAGTGAGAAATTAAGGCTATTTCAAAGTTCTATCAACGTACAGTCATATTGATACAATGTAAGGAAGAAGAATTCTAGTCAGAGGCGAGTAACGTTTGAGATAAATCAATATCTAAAGCATTTCTATGCGCCGACCGCAGAAAGTTAAGAAATAATGGGCTTACAAAGAATATGCTACCTTAACGGAAAGACCTAATCACCGATTTACTATAAAAGTTTGTCGGCGAGACAAGACGGTGAAAGCCCGTCTGCCCTTGCGACTCTAGATTCACAAGAACGCAATTGCACATACCCGGTAAAACGATTCTATGAATCAATAACTGTAAAAGATCAACGAGCTATTGATATAAAGGCGATAAGCCAATATCAACGCTGGGGAAAAACTTAAAGAACCAGTGTGTGGAAACGATACATCCGAGGAGTGTATTTTACAATGTTGCACACCGAGTGGAATCCAGACGAATTAAATCCGAATCTAGATTAAATATCTCTAACATATTTCATAGTTACATTTCATAAAATAATGGTAAATGGCAAATATGGTACAAACTGAGAATCAAACCCCCGATGTTTGTGAGACGGACGCTTACCCACAGAGCTATCGCTACTTTTTCACCATTCAGTTGCATCGTATATAATTAAAGGCGTCGGATGCAATACCGCTGTGCGCATTCCGCGCGCGCGTCATCTCGCGCCCGCGCCGGGTAACAAACTTTAATCTCATTAGAAAGTAGTAGATTCGGCTGTGGGCCGATGACCGGCACAGTTCATGCGTCCCGCCCTGTCATTGCAGAACGTGTACCGCCGCTAACATACAATTAATAAAATACCTAAGCTAAAATTTANNNCTCCTTTATCAGGGGACTCCATTTCAACCTAGAGGCCGTCCACTACCATCTTGAGACGGCCAAGCCAGCCTTGCTTTTTTTGACAGACTCAGATATCTTCTCCTACGGACATCTCACACTTTTCGTAACCTGGAGGATCATAGACCTTCCCTGTTGAACCCTCTGTTGACCTCAAATCCGAACAGTTATATGGTTTCCGTCAATGCCCCCTTGGGCTCGTTGGATCACTGCCTGATTCGGACTACAGTGCTCATCTCGAGTCGCCCACTGTTTAATCCGAATGGTCATTGCCGAGTTTGATATGCTGCAAATTGTCAAAATCCATTGCTATGCAGACGATAGGCACCGGTGACGCGATGTACACGGCACGCGCGAATACTTCTCGGGCTGCAAATGAGAACCGGAATAAGCTTGAGACCTTGTTAAATAATTTTTTCGGACTGGGGTTGACAAAATATTGTCCAGTTCAACCCTAAAAAGGCACAAGTTTGCACATCAACCGCTAAAACCAACCCTTTGTCGTATCACTTAACTTCGAGAACACTCCCCTGGTCGCCTCAACCAGTATCGTTATTCTCGGCGTTGACAAAGCCAAGGAGTGTTCCGAAGGGCCCCTGCCGCTGAGTTTCGCTGTCGTTCAACTCGACAGAGCTTCAACTACCATCTTGATGGTTGGCATTCCACTACAGTGCGGTTTTCGCCTAAATTTCTGCCTCGCAAAAATGCGTAGTTATTGTTAATTGACTGAATCATATTTCTTGACGTTTTAATTCGCAACTGTTTCGAGTGGGATCCTGATCCTCTGTACCTTATCGTTAAAATAAATCTGATGAAATTCTGACGAAACGGAACGATTATTATCTTGTCATTTATCGATAAGAAAAAACGGTTACATTGACCTCATATTGTTTACTGTACAAAAATAATTTAAGTAGAAACAAAACATGAGTTAGCATTGTTAAAAATACTCTTACGTCGCGTATTAAGTTTTTTTTTACATTTTGTACAATTTAATATTAGAGCGTTATCAATGCACATTTTAATTTTATTAATTAAGATTAATTTATACAACTACTTGAAGTGTAGCAAGAATTTTTAAAGATGTGCACGATAAAATATAATTGATAACGATAAATGATGATTTCACGTCAGTACAAATAAAGAGGCAAATTGGCAACATTATTGCTACAACATTTAAAAAAAACAAACGACTTGTTAACCTCTTCTTTTTTGAAGTCGATAAAAAATGTAATTGGTATTGTTAGTATTCTTAATTATATTTTTAAATGACAAGTAACGACTAGTACCAACGTAGTAATAAAGAGTCAATTTATATTTTTAACCAACTGTAGGTAGTATGGTACAGGGCTTTTCCCAGAGTATGCTTAGTTCGTCATGCGATCTCGACGAGGATTAACCGATTTCCTCACAAATATGCACTTTACCTCTTACATGTATACGTGACGATAGGCGTCACTTAATTTAAAGCGCTTGGTACTGCTTCGTACATTTGTATAGTAAATAAAAAAGTTTAAGACTTTTTGTATATATACCTAGTCGGGTAATTGGCGCATACTGACTAAATATTCTTCGACTTATTTTGAAAATGGAACGTTTGCGTATTCCGAATATAAAAAAGAAATTAATTTTCATTTATTACTAAACATGGAGTTATCGAAAAAAGAAGATAAAGTTGCGGTTATCGCGCTGCAAAACTAAAACACTAGTGGGCCTAGAAATTTAAAAGTTTGCACAGAGATTTCTGATATTGCCTACGTATCATTGAAAAAGGATTTCTCTAAATTAATCCCCAGATCTAAAGTTTGCGTTGAGACGTCACGCGTTTTTACTGGTTACGGATAATTAGTGCGAAGCCGGTCCCTAGTCAGATATAGTTTACGCAATAATATTGTCATTTTAGCGATATATGGGTAGCGTCAAATGTATGTGCCAGCAGTACGTCTCAGATTGCTTTAAATAATATCACAGCTGTAATTTTGTAGCATCGAGCATGTGGTAGATGTCGCAATTACGCATTTGGTAAAGCAGCCAATATTCAATACCGGGTTTATTTTAACAAAAATCAACTAATAACAACCCTAGCATTTATTTAATTAGAATGATAATTTATTTAAAAAAATTACATATAGTTCAAAATATGAGTAATCTCAGTCACTATATGAAATATTTGTTTGAGTTGTTTATTTGTAAATTGACCTAAGTCCAATTATGACTTACATAGTATCTGTTGCCTATTATTACACGTGAAACTTGAAATGATCTATGAATAAAGCGTTTGATGTTAAGTATATTCACCGTTCACAGTATTTAAGTCGGTCTGAAGCGGTCATTACTATGTTTCAATTTGCTAATGGAAGTATCAACTTTCTAATTAACTGAAATCTAAAAATAAATTAACATAGAATAAAAAGCGTCGACGAACGGATGCGCACTAATGTAGAATGTGTCTAATAGGAACAAAAAAAAATGTTTATTTCATGACAAATGAGTCTTAAGCGCGCCCGTGTCGGCCGCTGCGTGAATTCGGACAGGAAATTATAGGTGATTATTGTGCCATCAGCGAACAAAAGAGATCCAGCGAGAGTGAATCTATTCCGTGTACACTTTTTGCCGTCTATAAATAACTGTACAAAACATTAGAACAGTGACCTAGTGCGTATAGAGGTTAATATTTTAGAGAGTATATGACTGCCGTTTATAAGTAGATATGGCAGTTTTTTTTTCGATTAATTAGACGCTCATTATTTATGCAGTTAAAAATGTAGAACGATGCTGATGGTTGGGCATTCTCAACATCGTGCGAGTTTATAACTTATTTAGGATCAGGTTAGTCAAAAACACCTAAATATCTATTTGCAAATAAGGAATTCAATTTTTAGTTATACTTTTAGGACGAAGGCAGGTAAAATGTCATGTTCTGTTTATGATGTAATCATAGCGCTTTCAAAATACCACCTAAATAAAATCAGGTGCATAAAAGAGGTACTGTTAAGTCTTATGAAATAATATATTTTATTCAAAATAATTTATGCAAATATACACATTGTTTATATCTATTCTTATATTGAAAACATTATCTACGACGGCACATCAAAGTGACCACTTGAGGCTTATCATTTCAATATCAACGAATCTAGCTATCAATTGAATTCAGAAGTAATAAAGTTCAGGTAACAGTTGCACTTGGAGTGCGTTGACGCCAGTACCTACCCTACCTAGAAAGAAAGGGTGTATCATTAATTTTTATATCAGGGTTCGTCTTCTTCTTCACAATTCTGTTGAAGGATGAATTGATAACATCAGTAACTTCTCACTATATGTAGTATATCGAATTAATATCGATACGTCGTATGTATAATCTGAATGTACGTTGCCACACAAGTATTTCATAATTAACACAAATAGTGGAGCATAATTGGAAACCTGTTAAGTTTTTAATCCTTGTTATAGTTTCGGAGTGGTGGCTCGCAATGATACTGTTAGCTTTAAACGGGTATTGTTATGCAGTGAGTCAGGCGTCGCTACTTCAATACCATATACAATTGCATTAGTAATGCCACTGTTTCAATATTTATTCCGATTCTCGTGGGTCCTCATACATCAGTAACTTATGTGTAATCATTTCAATAAACTAGTTAAATTACTTATTAATTTATTTTTATAAAATAAGGTGGAAAATAGAGCAAGCGTTTCACCTGACATCAATTGACTGGACAGAGGAGACAAACAGAAAAATAAATATTTCCTTTTCCTAGTCATTTTCTCCTCCATCAAATCCTTCTAACCTTCCCATCGTTTGTTTATTAGGAATGGATGGATGTTGTCAGATCGTACTATTTCAGTGGTCAAGTCGGCTCATTCGTGCAACAGATGATTTTCGTCATCCTGAGTAATAAAACCACCATATAGATATCTCCATTACTAACCAACTACTAAGTAATGTTTTCTTACTACCGCTTGTCGAAACAGGCATAGGTCTTCTCTACAAAAATAATTTGTTTCTACTTTTCTATAATCAAGAATATTCTATTGTCCATACTATTGTTAAGAAAACTATTATACATGACAAATCAGACATTTTTCTTAAATATAGTCATTTTAACCTATTGTAAAGCTTTATTTCATGCGCATCAACGTCGAAGCTTGTCTCTTGTACCGCATGCCGCATACTTGCACGACGAAAATTCTACGCATCGATATTTTTAGTGCGATCGTCGATATCTAGTGCTAACGCCAGTGAAAATTACGACGTCGATTTCTTTAGGTGCAGCTGTAGGCGTGTTCCTCGTTAAGGTGAGAGCTATTGGACTTGTTAACGTGGAATGTGAAATGAAATACAATTAAATATTTACTGAGTTTGGGCTACCGCGCACATCGGTATAATTTGCCAGTGCACTGCTAACATAGTAATGACCTCAAAACAATTTAATTTTACTTAGGTGACAGTAAAACAATAAAAGTGGTCCCGGTATGTCCTAAAACGAGATCTAGAATAGTATCGGTCGAGTCACGCATCGGCGGTAGCCGTTGCATTAGTTAGTTAACAATTTGCACTCTCCTCTCTGTTTGACATGTTACCTTAATTTTTCTCATTCTCCTTCTCTCTCCCCTAATATCCCACTTTTTTATGTAGGGTCGGCACGGCACGATCGTAATAAATACTGTAATAGGCTTTGCCTATAGTTTTTTTTACGGCTGGCCGGCCTACGTTACGCCAACCCTCTTGGGTATGTATATTAAATATTAGTAGATTATTGTCTTATAAACTTTTTAATCATTCCCAACCAATCTTGAACTTGGTTGTAAAATAGTTCACAATAGTCGAATGGCGGATACGATCCCACGACCATTTTGTGCATGTTTCGCAATCCGCACCTAATGGTGCGGATACCTATAGCCTATTGGCATGTTACCTTAATTTAATTACCTTAAAATACTCTCCCGAAGTAAATAGGGACTAGTAACCCGACTAAAAATATCTTAATTTAATTACATATTGAGTTTATGAAATATCGAAAAAAATTGTGGGAGACTTATTGCAGATATTGTGACAAATTTTCTTAGAATGTTAATAAAGCGATTCAAGGAATGGTATTGCACCGGTGCTTGAGGTAATGGCAGTCAGCCACTGACACCGGAGTCAAATCCAATTGAAACTCAATCTGATTCCTACGATCGAGTTTCTAAGAAACGTCAAGGCGTATTTACCGAGCGAAGAGCAAAGAAATTCGCGTGGTACGGACTGGTGCGATACCGTGACCTTGCGGGCGAATGCTAGACTTCTTTAATCTAATCGATGTTATTTATAAGAATAGGGCCGAGCGCTAAAATGCCACTGCACAGGAAATTGCGTCTAACTATCTGATATAATACCACTTCCTTAATTATTTCAGTCATGCACTGTAATACTCTTATTACGTCATTTATTTATTTTAACGAATTAAACGTTCACTTTGATAATCATAAATGAGACCCAGATGATATATATTCGCACCAAATTAGGCGATCATTACAAATATTGGTAATGATTCTATCAAGAACCGAGCCATGGATAATAATTGAAGTATTATCAGTATGAAGTATCAATTTAATTATTGAATTACATTTACACCTCGGTTTTTTAAATCCTATGAAGACTCGTTGCGTCCCAACGTTAAACAATAAGCTATAAATCTTGCCACACAATGATAATGTGGGTCGGCAGTGTTCGAGGCTCCCGGTGCGTTAACAACCAAAAAAGGCAATATAACCGTGTCGGATGCAAATGCGGTGCATTTCGTATGCACGGGGCCGACAAGGCATCCGATGGTGTCTCGTTTTATGTAAATCTTCATTGATTGCAAATCGGTTGGGATCGCGCTCTAACAGAGCAGATAATAAGGTGCGCCACGGTGTTGACTCAGTAGCCATTGCGACCGTTCGAGCTATCGTGCTTGTTAGTCATAATGCAACGCATTTTTTCGCTCGTACGTATTCGTGCACATTTCAATTTAAGTCTTAAAACTTTGACTTTTCCATTTAAAATTTTGAAGTTTTAGTTGAGTGTAAAAAATAGATAATTTATGCAAAGCAAAATCAATTATTTTACACTCTCATCTAGATTTTTCATAGAAGAATCCCATAGGCATTTGGAATAAGCTTATGAGTTGCCTACCTTAATTGCCAGAGGAAGGATAAACAGGCAAAAAGATAATTCCATTTCCTATCTATCGCCTCCACCTTCAAATCCTAGAATAAGGCTTCCGGCATCTCACTCATCACCAAAACACAGAATACTTCTACTTTACGTTAGTCTTCTATATCCTACATCCAAGGCGTTTTATGCGCCAAATATTGGAGTATTAACCGGCATTATCTTCTATTGCGTGTTTTTGATCAGATGAAATAACCTATACAATCTATTAGTTATTATTATAAATTTTAAGACTGATAACTTAGCACGTTCACAGTCTACCGATTCCATTACGTCTTTTTTGCGACGCGGCGGAATAGTTGCTGGTAATTTGATCTTCTAAAAATAGACGTCAATAGCTGAACTGAGCACTTTCTATTTACCAAGTTAATATCATGTCAGTTTTTACGTTCTGATCTGATGTGAACGGGGAAGGCAGCGGTGGGGAGGACTGAGGGCAATGAACTTGACGGACAGCCGCGAAAGCAAAAAGAAGCCGCACTGGGTCAACAGGTAAGTTAAATTTATTTTTAAATTATGATGTCCTTTCTCATACGATCTTTTGATCTTTACAACTAACCGAATCTGGTTGTTACTAATTATTAAACTGGCTTTATCACGGTTAACTTTTTATTAATGGCTAGACGTTGGCCTCTCTCATGAATCACCAAATATGAGTGCCTTGGCGCCATCCAATGAACTCCTGTGTCCGTGAACAGATCGTGTTTCACGTGGTTTTGTGGGGGGACTAACTACACTGCGTCGTCCTGTACGTGGCCGTCATTCTAAAATAATAATATTTAAAATGACCTAAAAAGTTTTTTTTTGTTTAACTTGGGAAGGTTTAACGGGATGGGGGTAAGAAATTCGCGCATGTACATTTTCATACAAAAACCTAAAAAACATTTCTTCGCATCTATTCTTGCCAAGTTACCTGCCGCTCATAATACAGTAAAGAATTTTTACATTAAGTAATCTCGAAGTTGTTTGTATAATTAAATTTAAGTTTAGTGACCTCGGAATAATCGAAGCTAGTGGGTTTTAATCGTACCATACACACATATGCGTATCTCTGTGACAATAAATAAATGCAGTAAAATATTGCGTGTAGTAGATACTATAGAAGTTCAGCCTACTCACAAGTACAAGTTAATGAATTGGACTTCTATTGTAAATTTTAATAGAACCAGGATCCTACGTTTATTGTTTGTGTCACAATGTAGGAATAGTATCGCTTTGAACTAGATCGCAACAGATTGGCCGGCTCGACCGGTCAAATATTACGAACTCACAGAAGACAGACAGGCAGACAGGCAGGCATTTTATGCTTGTGCATTTTATATGATCAGTGAGTTGCTGGAGGCCCGATGTTAATCCTCTTCCCCCATCCTACAAAGAATAATACAGGAAGGGGAAGATTTTACGTGGGAGGGGATGAATAGGAGAAAGTTTTTTCTTGTCTATCCTCTCCTCTGTCCATTAAAGGTAGGCAACGCATCTGCAAATTATTTGCTTGTTGCATCCTATGGGTAGCGGTCACTTAACATCAGGCGAACCACTTGCTCGTTTGCCACCTTCGTTCATAAAAAAAAGTAAATTGTTAAGATACACATGTTATAGTTTTCAAAATACAGCGTGGCAGGACGCCAGTATGGTGTTAGCGCCGGCGTTGAATCCGTGCCATATTCTGTGCGTCGCCGTCCGC